>SJYC01037823.1:0-11467 GCA_006408675.1 Madoqua kirkii
GAGGCTAAAGCAGAGGTTCTCAGACATTTTGGTGTCAAGTCTCATTTACACTCTTAAAAATAATTTAGGGTCCCAAAGAGCTTTTGTTTATGTGATTTATACCTGTCAATACTTATCATAGTAAAATTAACTGAGAAATTTTTAAAATAATAATTAATTCCTTTACAATAATAATAAACCATTATAGGGCAATACAATTTTTTTCCTTACATTCTTTTCCCTAAAACCAAAATATTTTGTGAGAAGAATGTCACTGCTTTATATTTTTGAAAATCTCTTTAATGTCTGACTAATAGAAGGCAGCTGTATTTTAAGATCTGCTTCTGCTTTCAATCTGTTGTGATATTTTATTTGGGTTGAAGGTTATGAAGAAAATCCCACCTCACAGAGTCTGTACTTGGGAAAGAGAGGAGTATTTTAATAACCCTTTTAGATAACTGTAGTGATTCTTTTTTTTTTTTTAACTATACCAAAACAGATAAGTTGCAGAGTATAACCTGACTTCATATCAGTGAGCTTTTCATACTCTGTTACATTAAAATCCATGCACTTTGAATACATCTTTTACCCATACATGGTTTGGAAATATCATATATTAATCATTTGAGAAATACTGATTCACTGAGTTATGTAGATCTTCCAAATACTGATACATTACATTCAACAGTATTCTAAAAATCTCACATCTATTAATATCCCCACTGATCTTATCAGCAAAATCTTGAAATATTGGGAACTTGTGAAGCTCATGATGGCAGATAAAATTTTTTCAAAATTCTAATTTTCACTTGAAAGGTCAAATGTTATCATTGACATTGGATACTGTCAGTTGTTTCCCTTGAAGTGACAGATTCACTTTGTTCATTTTTTGAGAAAATGCCTGCCAGATACTCAAGTTTGAATAACCAGTTCATCTGTCAATCATTTTTTTCAGGAATAAATGGTTTTCCATGGAAAAACTGGCTAGTTCAGTTCACAGCTCAAACAATCACATGAGTGCTTAGCCTTGAGAATTTGGTATGCAGCAAAAGTGTTTTATCTGTGCTTCTCATCTTGTTGCAGGAAATATTGAGAATATGTATACTCAAGGATTGAGATTTTAATAAAAGTAACAATACTCACTGCTTCATCATAAATATTCTTAAGACATTGCCTTTTTTCTTGTGAATGTGTGGTGTGGAAGAAGGCAAGGACAGTTGGACATCACTGCCCCAATTTGTTCTAAAGGGCCAGCAGTTATGTCCACAGTTGATTCTGTACCATCAGTGCAAATGTGAACTTAGTGAAAATGCAGATAATAATATCAATAATATCAATAATCTTGATATTATTTATGAACATAGTTTGACTTTGAGGATCTTCTGAAAGGTTCTTAGAGACCCCAAAGGCCCATGTACTTCACTTTGTTGAGCTGAAGCATCAAAAGACCTTATTAAAATGCAACCATCACCTGGGAGGGACGGGTAGAAAAACATACTCTTGGCAGCCACTGCCAGCACTGTGGACGCAGTAGAGTTCAGCAAGTGGGACCTTCAACTTTAGGAGTCAGATGAATCTGGGAAAGAATGCCAGATCCCACACTTTGCAGTTCTGTAAATTACGTGATAAAAGGTCCTATTTTTTTTCTTCTGTAAATGGAGATAATAATCTCAAGCCTTTCAGTGTGTTAAAAGTGTTTAATATGACAATTAAGTACCTAATGCATGAAGTGAAGTGAAAGTGTTAGTCACTCAGTTTTGTCTGACTCTTTGTGGCCCCATTGACTATAAGCCCACCAGGTTCTTCGGTCCATGGAATTCTCCAGGCAAGAATACTGAAGAGGGTTACCATTCCCTTGTCCAGGGGACCTTCATGACCCAGGGGATCTTCACCACCAAGGGATCAAACCCGGGTTTGCCACATTGCAGGCAGATTGTTGAGCCACCAGGGAAGCCCACTAGAGTGGGTAGCCATAGTATATACTTAGTAAATGTTGGTATAGTAGTATATACTGAATAAAAGTTGGCTGATTTTATAAGCTATATTCTTAATAACGTAGAAATAATGAAATAAAAGATGGCTAAGTTTTTATGGACTTGGGGAACAGAAAACTACCTGGGGCCTTCAGGGTAGGAAATTTCTGAATATCAGTCAAGAGTGGGCATCTAGAGGGTGCATAGAAAAGAGAAGCAGAAAGGACTAAAGACAGCCTTCACTTTTTCATTTGTCATTAAACTATATGATGATCACCTACAGCAGGCTGACTCCAATTTTGTACTAAGAAAAGCAACCAAGCAATGATAACAACTGGTACCATGGGCAGGATGTGGTGTTTAAGTCAGGAACGTTGGCTTTTGGTCCTAGTTTTGTACTAGCTGTGTCACTGAGGGGATGCCCTTTAAATCCTCTGAAATTTGTTTTCCCTATTTGCAAAATAGGAAAGATAATAAATGCTTCATGGTGATGTTTCAACAAATAAGTGTAAACATTTGGTTAAAGCAATCTTTAATCATTTTGGTGCCTGTGTTTTTTGAAGTGACTCACCTTTTAATGTTTTGAAAAGCACTGGAGAAAGGAGAAAGGAGTACCTCCAGTCCCTAGTATCTTTGACTCTAAACTCTAATAAAAACACCTGTCTACTTTTGAGGGGTCTTAATATATATAGTGTCAATATAGCTAAGTATATGGCATGTGGTATCATTATTGCTCCACAAATAGCAGCTATTATTTATAATTTTGTGGTAAGATAGAGATACCTCCATGGAAGCTGGCACATTATAAGCCCAAAAAATAAATGATAAGGACTTTTAGCATAATGCCAAATAATAAAATTTACCAGCAAGGATTTAATATTGATAGAATGAAAGGTCTGATTCTCATTTAGAGACTCATTATGTGGCCAAACAACAATGGGAACATCTTCCTACCTTCCTATCGCCACTCTTGAGATCTAGCCTACCTTTAAGCAGCATTGGATGCAAAGGGGCTGTATAAATGATAAATTGTGCTGGTCTGAGCAAATGATTAGGTAGAGCCTTAGAGGGGGGTAAGGAGTGGAGTACAGAGTAAACAAAGGATCTGAAAATATAAAGAGTGTTTGAGAGCAGAGAGATAGATCAGCTTCCATGAAGGGGCGTGAAGTATCTCTGCGGACACTGTGGGATGCTACATGGAGCACCCCAGGATTCTATAGTGAGCACCCCAGGCAGGCCTCAGTGAACCTAAAGAAGAAGGGAATAGCACAGAGAGGTCTCTTCTACTCTCTGCTTCATAACAGAATGTGTATAAGATAGGAAATACCACCAAATTCATACTGAACATTCTGTACATCTCCTGAGAGTTTGACAGGCTGGCAGTTAATCTCTTTGGTTGTAGGCTATATTTTATATTTTAAAACATATAAAAATATTTACTGTCAGGAATTAATGCAATTCACACATATTTTTCTTGTAACCCCAATAAATTAGAATGAGATGAATCAAATGAATTATGCCCATTTCATAGATAAAGAAACTGAGGCAAAGTAATTTGCCTAAACTATTTCATCAATAAGGGGCAGACTCTCAGGAGTCAGAATATCACACTGCAGAGTTCACTCTCCTAATCATACAGCTCTGCCATTATTAAGAGAGTAAATCTGGGATAAAATTATTTTGATGCTGATAACTCAATGATGACGTAATGACGATAAGGAGGAGCAAGGTGCCCATTTGTCAAAGTAATCTTTATACTACATGTTAAGACTAACAGACTGTAAACAATGACTATAATTTTTTTAAGAAAAGTATTATGTTTTAACTTCCAGTTTAACCTCCTGAATGATTGTCTGAAGTCTGCACAAGGGTCAATGGAACAGGAAAGTAAGAGGAAAGCCAGAGAGCTTATGAATATGTCCTTCCCCTGTCCAATCTCCATTTTTAATGCCTCACCCTTCCCCAAACTCCTTGCAGAACTCAAGCGGGCTTGCAAAGTTGCTGCCACTGAAGCACCTAGAGATGGATGGAGCCTCAAGCTTCAGGAACCATTCATCTCCTCCTTGAAAATAAACTTCCACAGGACTGCAGAAGAGATATGTGGATTATATTTCCTTAGGGGCTGCTTAGCATGAAACGAATTCTTGTAGGAGATCTGACAGTGTTGTTCACATGAACCCCTGTAACCAAATGGCCACCAGAAACCCTCTTTATTATGTTCACCTCTCAAGATATTTTCTTGTCCAAAAACACCACCCACGGAGTGCTATGGACCACCTGTTAGGTTCCAGTCAACACGGTACTAAAGTTGCCTTGCCTGGCCTGATCAGTGGGCTTACGAAGGGAGAAACAGCCCAGGAAGATCATCTCAGTTTAAACAAGGGAGCCTCCTTTCAACCAACCTATTAATTTTTCAGTCCTGGTTGCAAGTTAGAATCACTTGAAACATCTTTTAAGATATGCCTGGAGCCCAGGTTGTACTACAGCCAAACCCAATTGGACTGCTAGAGAGGAAGGTCTGCACATCATTCTTTTATGAAAGCACTCCATGTGCTTTTTTATGATGCCTAGGTTGACTGTTGCTGAAATAGGGGTTCACAATTTCCTTCTACACAGCCAGGACTATTCTCTAGGCTTCCTGGTCTCATTAGAAGGCTTCCTGCTAGAAGTGCCATCCCAGTACAAAGGAAACAACCCAGGCTTTGGCGTTCTGGGTCCAAATTCTGATTCAAATAGTAACTAATACTGTATAGTTTAAGGCAAGGAGCACAACAGAAAGAGATTAGACACAGAATCTAACTTGAAGTCAAAGAAGCTAGGGCTGAGTCCAAGCTCTTCCAGTCATTAGCTATGTGACCTTGCATCTAGATCTCTTCATCTGTAAAATGAGTATATTAATGCCTCTCTTGCAGTGGAGTGTTTTTGAGATTATAAATTCTCTAACTAAACTATTTAGTATAGGACTAGGCACATGGTAGCTATTATTATAAGGACTTTTGCAGCAGGTGGGATCTTCAGTCTCCAGAAAGAGACTGCTTCCCTGACCAGGGATCCAACCCAGGCTTCCTGCATCGGGAGTGCAGTCTTAGCCTCTGGACCACCAGGGAAACCATATGAAGACCTTAGAATCTCATGCTTATTTTACCCCCTGGCAACCTAATATTAAGCCAAACCAGGCCTGTAGGAGATGAGATTTCTAAGAAGAGGTTGGGGGTAGGAAGTGACTACAACTGAGAAACCATGTAGAACATTTTAATTACTGTGATCATTATGCTAATTCATGCTGAATAGGGATAGTCCTATTTATAATTTGAGAAGACTGCTCTTGCTGCTGTATGAAGAAAGGTTGGGAATGATAAGACTGAAAGCATGAGGACTGGTTGGGGGGCTGCTGCAGTTTTGTTAAAAGATGATGGAAGTTCACAGTAAGGAAGTGGAAGGAGAGACATAAGGATGTAATCTCTAGTTTATGAATCTCATAATTGGATAAATTTTGAAAGCAGCAGGGCAAGGACTTTTAGATTTATTGGACACAGGAGGTAAGAGCAACAGGGAGACCTGCATGACTCCAGGTTTCTGATATGGACTTCTGGGTGAAATGTGGGTCCACCTATCAAGATGGGAGAGGTGGAAGAAGGATTTCAGAAGACACTGAAAGTTGAGTTTTAGTCATGTGAACTTTGAGATTCATGTGTCATTCAAGTTGTGAAAAGATATAGATGGTCAGGTATAAGGATGTAAAACTCCAAAGAGAGAACTGGTCAGGTAATATATACTTAAGAATCATGTTCATAGAAATGGTGTAAATTTATGAGTGGCCAAGCTTACATAGATGAGAATATAATGTGAAAACAAAAGGAAAGAAAAGGGACCCAGGGTAGATTCTTGCTGTGTTTCCTACTAGAGTGTAGATTCCTTGAGGCCAGGAATATTCCTTACTCACTCCCAGGTTCCTAGTGTGTGACACACAGTAGGCACTTACTGAATGCTGGATGAATCTGTTGATCATTCAATGAATTAGTGAAAGAGGTGATGTTCCAAGAAGTGCCTCAGTTCTGATGTTCTAGAATCTGTGTATGTTTTCCATGAAGTAGCAGTAGAAAGTTTTGGAAGGCAAGCTCAGCCCCTGAGGAAATATGAGGGCTCTTAATCGTCCAGAGAATTCTTACTACTGTAACTCCATGGCTCCCACTGTTTTTTCCCTGAGGAAGTTATTTGATGTTCAGGCCTCCACATAAACAGGTATTTAAGGCATTAAAAAGAACAAAAATGGTTTAGTTTAATTACATGCTTTCAACCAATTGGTTCTATTTAATGAGGTTCATCTCCTGAGACACTTTAATCAAGATGCAAAATAATCCTCTCTGAAAGGGACTGACATTTCCACAGAGACCACGATGGGGCCAGTTCATCTCTGATAGCTGTCACCCCCTGCATCTCCCTGGTAACCTTTTCATGCCCCCTCTGAGCCACTGCCTCTCTCCTCTTTAAAATACAGTGACCACTCCCATTACTTCCTGTGCATCTCTGGCTCCCACAAAGGAAAAAGAAGCAGTTTCTCTTCTAGGCTCCCTTGAAAAAAACTGACCAGGCACCTGGTTTAGATTTGCCAATAACAGCATGTTAAAGACCCAAAAGGAGTCTACTGAGGCACCCTGCAAAAACAAAACAAAAATTAAACAGAGAAATGTTACAGCCCATCTCTTTTCTCTTACTTCTCTGTGTGGGAGGGCTGGGAGAAGAGTGCAATTATATGTGCACTGGTTTTCCAGCCAACCTGAGCTGGCAGCTCACTCTCCTGCTCCTTATTGTGTCTCTTTGAGGACACTGCTTCAGCTCTCTACACCTTAGTATCCTCATCAATAAACTGAGGGAGAATAGAGTCACCTATAGTCTAGGGTTTTAGAGAGTTAGAAATGAGATAATACATATCTGGTAGTCCAGTGGTTAAGCCTGCAGATGCAGAGGACACAGGCTCAATCTCTGGTCCAGGAAGATCCTACATGCTCGGGGCAGCTAAGCCTATGCACCACGACTCCTGAGCCTGTGCTCTGGAGCCCACAACCTGCAAGTGCTGAGCCATACGCCACAGCCGCTGAGGCCCATGTGCCCTAGAACCCGTGCTCTGCAGCAAGAGAAGCCACCACAATGAGAAGCCCACGCACTGCCATGAAGAGAAGCACTGGCTTGCCACAGCTAGAGGAAGCCCATGTGTAGCCAAAAATAAATAAATAAAATTTTAAAAAGAGAAAATAACAAGACTGACTTTTAAAAAAAGATAGATAATACATACAAAGCACAGTACCTGGCCCAAAGTAAGTACGTAGGAAATACACATTAGCATAACTGAAAGAAATTCAGTTTTCTCGATCCTTCAAGCCATAGATTATAAATGCAACTTCAATTTAGCATTCTAGGGAACTCCTAAACTGTCTACAGTAATGATGACTGGTGGACCAAAACTGAGGCTTTCCCAAGTTGTTATTATCACTCTGGATCATTCTGATTGCTTTCTTATGCTTTAAAAAGTCCAAATCACATTCTGATATCCATAAGCAATCAAATGTAGATTAAAGAGTATGCATGAGACATTAATAGAACTATCCTCAGGTACGTGCAGATTAAAAAACCACGTTCAAAAATGAAAGTCATACACCAGAGTGTCTGCATCCCATCCCTGGTGCAGAATATCTGCTGGAGTAACAACTAAAGATTCTACCTGTGCATGAAAGTGAAAGTGAAGTCACTCAGTCGTGTCCGACTCTTTGCAACCCCATTGGCTGTGGCCTACCATGCTCCTTCATCCATGGGATTTTCCAGGCAAGAGTACTGGAGTGGGTTGCCATTTCCTTCTCCAGAGGATCTTCTCAACCCAGGGATCAAAGCCGGGTCTCCCGCATTGTAGGCAGATGCTTTACTGTCTGAGCCACCAGGGAAGTCACTGGTGCATACATATGTAAATTAAATCTCTAGCTGGCTGAAACACCTTGAGGGAGAAGAAATAACAGACACCATGTTATTCATGTCTGGCATTTATACTACATGCAGGCCCTATCTAGGCACCATTCTGAAATTCTATCAGGTACAGTTTTCACATTACTAAAGTTATTTTCTCAGACCTCACCATGTTCCATCTGGGAGCTCTATTCAAGGAGAGATATTAACAAGTAAAGCTTGTTTAATGAGGATATCTAGAAGATAGAAGAAGAGCTGAAAATGTGTTGTAAGTATGTAGCAGGGGCCCTTTTAGGAAGATAATTGTGTTGTTTAGAAACACTTTTTGATAAATAGCTTTGGTGTGGAAGATAAGACCCTTTGGGCATAACTTGGAAGGAGAGAGCTCTGTATAAGTAATGAGCAGGAATTTAAATATCGTTAGAGAAAAAGAGTAGGAAGTAGGTAGAGTTTAAGGAAGAGAGGGGAGTTAGGGAGCAATATACTAGAAAGCAGAGTCCAAGGAAGAGGGGGAGCAAATAATAAATTCCCAGGGGCATAACGGGTAAGAGATTTGAAGAAATAGATTGTCAAATATTTATTTTCAAATTTTTTATGTTCGGCAGTGAAAACTGCCTCTCTTGTCACCATCGATAAACTCTGTCATGCACCCAAATGCAACATGTGAGTTAGGTTAAGGATTTAAGAGGATGAGTTCACGCCAAGATCATGGTTGGGTAGAAAAATGAGGAAATCCAAGGCAAAGGAACATAAATGAGACAGAGGTCTGTGGAATTAAGAGCTCAAAGCCAGAGGTCACCTTAAGAACATAAATCCCCAGGAATTCTCCAGAAACCTTGGGTTGGGCCTTGGATTTCCCACAGGATGTGGGATGGGAGGCTCTAACCAATTTTATTTTAATCTCAAAGGACAGATTGTCCTGAATTGACATCTGGTTTATATGAGGAACACTGGAAGTTACTGGGCATATCTGGCTTGAAATGAGAGGTACCAAGCAGGTCTCTGAGCTGCAGTACAACATCTGCAAGAAGGCTCAAGCAAAATAAGACAAAATGAAAAGCAAAAACATATTGCAGGCACTTCCAGAAGGCAGAATCAGAGTTATTGCCCTAAATTTATGGATCATTTGCCTTAATACAAAGGAAAAAATTCCTAAGTATGAGAGTTTTTCAACAATAGGGGAGATAATCTTGTGAAAATGGTGAATTAGTTGTTGTCCCTCTTTGGAGGTACCCTAATAAAAGGATTCCTTTAATGAGTCCAGCTGGATTAGGTGACTTCTAAAGTCCTTTTTTTACTCTAAGATTTACATACTTATATTTTAATAACAATTACTGGGTACCGATACTGTACCTGGCATTGTGTTAGGTACTTAATACAATATGATCAAAATAACCCACTGAAGGAAAAAACAATTCAATGGATTCTACAATTCTAGGAAATGTGTCTGCTTATATAAGCAAATAACAATATTGAGTGCCTTCCATATACCAGGCATATTTCATAATTACCTTATCAAATCATTCCATCAAGGCTAATTACTATTTACTACTTTGCAGGTTTAAAGCATAGTCAGAAAGGTTAGTAAGAACTTAATATATGATTACAAATGATTAATTAAACTCTTCTTGCATCCATTCTTCATGAGCATAGTAATAACATTCAATGCTTAGAGTTCTTGTGGTGATCATTAATGAGTTAAAGTGCTTAGTAATTCAAGTCAGTGAATATAACAACAATCTTATTACTGTCATTATTGTATGGCTGTCAGTAGTGGATCTGAAAGAGGAATACAGGTCTGCTACTTTCAAAATGCCTTGGCCTCACATAGAATGGGGCAAGATGAGCAGTGAAGGGAGCTTGATGCCCTTTATTTCTCTTAAAAAGGAAAATAAAAGCCATTAGAGTCATAGGATATGGGAGAACAGGTAACTGAATCTCCAAACTGGTATCATCTTATTTCAAATGTCAGTAAACTTGACAGTCACTCCTGTCAATAGGGAACTCTCAGCAAAAAGATATCCAGAAGTTCCAGCAAAAAGATTTCCAGAGGAGGAAATTAAATTACCCCATAGATGTCATGAACTTTTGTTCATTCCATATTTTATGATATTGATGCACTGGCTTACCTCTGATACAGACCAAATAATCTTAGAGAGCATTAAGTAGATAAAGACTAGAAAGACCAATGAGGTTCATTTTCCAGTAAGATATGGAAGCTGAACCAAAAACAAAATAAAAAATACTAACCAATATTCCTTCCATAACCAATGGATAATTGCTTGAACTGTTTAAGAAGCAGAAATGGGTTTTAATTATTCTTTTAATGGTTTCTGTCCACCACTTTCTGATTATATCAGCAACAGAAGTCGGAGAAGGCAATGGCATCCCACTCCAGTACTCTTGCCTGGGAAATCCCATGGACGGAGGAGCCTGGTGGGCTGCAGTCCATGGGGTCACTAGGAGTCAGACATGACTGAACAACTTCACTTTCACTTTTCACTTTCATGCATTGGAGAAGGAAATGACAACCCACTCCAGTGTTCTTGCCTGGAGAATCCCAGGGACGGTGGAGCCTGGTGGGCTGCCATCTATGGGGTTGCACAGAGTCAGATAAGACTGACGTGACTTAGCAGCACCAGCAGCAGAAACAGAGGTAAGCCTTGACTGTAAAAATATTTTCTTTTTCTCTACATACTTTGAAGTTCTCATCAGCATGCTCATTACATGATTCTTTTCCCTCCTGCCAGAGACATTTAATAGCTGCTGCACAGGTGTAACAATTAATAAGACATAGTCCTTATCAATAACATAATGCAAATAATAGCTATTTTAATTGAGTTCATTACATGCCATATGTTTTGCTAGATAGTTTATTTACATATCATTTGGATCTCAAAAGGGGCTTCCCTGACAGCTCAATTGGTAAAGAATCCGCCTGCAATGTAGGAGACCCCAGTTTGATTCCTGGGTTGGGAAGATCCCCTGGAGAAGGGAAAAGCTACCCACTCCAGTATTCTGGCCTAAAGTATTCCATGGATTATATAGATCATGGGGTCACAAAGAGTCAGACATAACTGAGCAACTTTCACTTTCACTTTGGGTCTCAACACAATAACACATGATCATTGTTTATGGACTCTGTAGGTGAAGCAATAAAGTCTTGGGTAAAGTTCAGGCTGATCTTCCTGCTGAGGACAATCTGCAAAATGTTAGAAGAAATATGTAAAGTATCTTCCCCTAAAAACATCACACAATAATCAAGTTAGAGTGGAATTACTAGTAAAAATCTGAGAGAAAGTAGGTATACAGAAAAGTAAGTCTGTGTTTGGTTCCCCCAGAGGACAGTTACTCATGCAAGAGAAGTGGAAGAGAATCTAAGCAGCACTTTTTATAGCATGATACAGGTTTAGGGAGACAAAAGTTCAAGCTTGCTAAACTTAGGGCTTCTAAGAAAACATCTTACACTAAGGACTGTAACCTGAGAGGACTAGACTCCAGAAACCATGAGGAAATCACATTCACATGGAATAGTTTTAATTCATCTGTGTGGCCCAGAA
>SJYC01037826.1:0-15423 GCA_006408675.1 Madoqua kirkii
CAGGACTATTCTCTAGGCTTCCTGGTCTCATTAGAAGGCTTCCTGCTAGAAGTGCCATCCCAGTACAAAGGAAACAACCCAGGCTTTGGCGTTCTGGGTCCAAATTCTGATTCAAATAGTAACTAATACTGTATAGTTTAAGGCAAGGAGCACAACAGAAAGAGATTAGACACAGAATCTAACTTGAAGTCAAAGAAGCTAGGGCTGAGTCCAAGCTCTTCCAGTCATTAGCTATGTGACCTTGCATCTAGATCTCTTCATCTGTAAAATGAGTATATTAATGCCTCTCTTGCAGTGGAGTGTTTTTGAGATTATAAATTCTCTAACTAAACTATTTAGTATAGGACTAGGCACATGGTAGCTATTATTATAAGGACTTTTGCAGCAGGTGGGATCTTCAGTCTCCAGAAAGAGACTGCTTCCCTGACCAGGGATCCAACCCAGGCTTCCTGCATCGGGAGTGCAGTCTTAGCCTCTGGACCACCAGGGAAACCATATGAAGACCTTAGAATCTTATGCTTATTTTACCCCCTGGCAACCTAATATTAAGCCAAACCAGGCCTGTAGGAGATGAGATTTCTAAGAAGAGGTTGGGGGTAGGAAGTGACTACAACTGAGAAACCATGTAGAACATTTTAATTACTGTGATCATTATGCTAATTCATGCTGAATAGGGATAGTCCTATTTATAATTTGAGAAGACTGCTCTTGCTGCTGTATGAAGAAAGGTTGGGAATGATAAGACTGAAAGCATGAGGACTGGTTGGGGGGCTGCTGCAGTTTTGTTAAAAGATGATGGAAGTTCACAGTAAGGAAGTGGAAGGAGAGACATAAGGATGTAATCTCTAGTTTATGAATCTCATAATTAGATAAATTTTGAAAGCAGCAGGGCAAGGACTTTTAGATTTATTGGACACAGGAGGTAAGAGCAACAGGGAGACCTGCATGACTCCAGGTTTCTGATATGGACTTCTGGGTGAAATGTGGGTCCACCTATCAAGATGGGAGAGGTGGAAGAAGGATTTCAGAAGACACTGAAAGTTGAGTTTTAGTCATGTGAACTTTGAGATTCATGTGTCATTCAAGTTGTGAAAAGATATAGATGGTCAGGTATAAGGATGTAAAACTCCAAAGAGAGAACTGGTCAGGTAATATATACTTAAGAATCATGTTCATAGAAATGGTGTAAATTTATGAGTGGCCAAGCTTACATAGATGAGAATATAATGTGAAAACAAAAGGAAAGAAAAGGGACCCAGGGTAGATTCTTGCTGTGTTTCCTACTAGAGTGTAGATTCCTTGAGGCCAGGAATATTCCTTACTCACTCCCAGGTTCCTAGTGTGTGACACACAGTAGGCACTTACTGAATGCTGGATGAATCTGTTGATCATTCAATGAATTAGTGAAAGAGGTGATGTTCCAAGAAGTGCCTCAGTTCTGATGTTCTAGAATCTGTGTATGTTTTCCATGAAGTAGCAGTAGAAAGTTTTGGAAGGCAAGCTCAGCCCCTGAGGAAATATGAGGGCTCTTAATCGTCCAGAGAATTCTTACTACTGTAACTCCATGGCTCCCACTGTTTTTTCCCTGAGGAAGTTATTTGATGTTCAGGCCTCCACATAAACAGGTATTTAAGGCATTAAAAAGAACAAAAATGGTTTAGTTTAATTACATGCTTTCAACCAATTGGTTCTATTTAATGAGGTTCATCTCCTGAGACACTTTAATCAAGATGCAAAATAATCCTCTCTGAAAGGGACTGACATTTCCACAGAGACCACGATGGGGCCAGTTCATCTCTGATAGCTGTCACCCCCTGCATCTCCCTGGTAACCTTTTCATGCCCCCTCTGAGCCACTGCCTCTCTCCTCTTTAAAATACAGTGACCACTCCCATTACTTCCTGTGCATCTCTGGCTCCCACAAAGGAAAAAGAAGCAGTTTCTCTTCTAGGCTCCCTTGAAAAAAACTGACCAGGCACCTGGTTTAGATTTGCCAATAACAGCATGTTAAAGACCCAAAAGGAGTCTACTGAGGCACCCTGCAAAAACAAAACAAAAATTAAACAGAGAAATGTTACAGCCCATCTCTTTTCTCTTACTTCTCTGTGTGGGAGGGCTGGGAGAAGAGTGCAATTATATGTGCACTGGTTTTCCAGCCAACCTGAGCTGGCAGCTCACTCTCCTGCTCCTTATTGTGTCTCTTTGAGGACACTGCTTCAGCTCTCTACACCTTAGTATCCTCATCAATAAACTGAGGGAGAATAGAGTCACCTATAGTCTAGGGTTTTAGAGAGTTAGAAATGAGATAATACATATCTGGTAGTCCAGTGGTTAAGCCTGCAGATGCAGAGGACACAGGCTCAATCTCTGGTCCAGGAAGATCCTACATGCTCGGGGCAGCTAAGCCTATGCACCACGACTCCTGAGCCTGTGCTCTGGAGCCCACAACCTGCAAGTGCTGAGCCCATACGCCACAGCCGCTGAGGCCCATGTGCCCTAGAACCCGTGCTCTGCAGCAAGAGAAGCCACCACAATGAGAAGCCCACGCACTGCCATGAAGAGAAGCACTGGCTTGCCACAGCTAGAGGAAGCCCATGTGTAGCCAAAAATAAATAAATAAAATTTTAAAAAGAGAAAATAACAAGACTGACTTTTAAAAAAAGATAGATAATACATACAAAGCACAGTACCTGGCCCAAAGTAAGTACGTAGGAAATACACATTAGCATAACTGAAAGAAATTCAGTTTTCTCGATCCTTCAAGCCATAGATTATAAATGCAACTTCAATTTAGCATTCTAGGGAACTCCTAAACTGTCTACAGTAATGATGACTGGTGGACCAAAACTGAGGCTTTCCCAAGTTGTTATTATCACTCTGGATCATTCTGATTGCTTTCTTATGCTTTAAAAAGTCCAAATCACATTCTGATATCCATAAGCAATCAAATGTAGATTAAAGAGTATGCATGAGACATTAATAGAACTATCCTCAGGTACGTGCAGATTAAAAAACCACGTTCAAAAATGAAAGTCATACACCAGAGTGTCTGCATCCCATCCCTGGTGCAGAATATCTGCTGGAGTAACAACTAAAGATTCTACCTGTGCATGAAAGTGAAAGTGAAGTCACTCAGTCGTGTCCGACTCTTTGCAACCCCATTGGCTGTGGCCTACCATGCTCCTTCATCCATGGGATTTTCCAGGCAAGAGTACTGGAGTGGGTTGCCATTTCCTTCTCCAGAGGATCTTCTCAACCCAGGGATCAAAGCCGGGTCTCCCGCATTGTAGGCAGATGCTTTACTGTCTGAGCCACCAGGGAAGTCACTGGTGCATACATATGTAAATTAAATCTCTAGCTGGCTGAAACACCTTGAGGGAGAAGAAATAACAGACACCATGTTATTCATGTCTGGCATTTATACTACATGCAGGCCCTATCTAGGCACCATTCTGAAATTCTATCAGGTAGAGTTTTCACATTACTAAAGTTATTTTCTCAGACCTCACCATGTTCCATCTGGGAGCTCTATTCAAGGAGAGATATTAACAAGTAAAGCTTGTTTAATGAGGATATCTAGAAGATAGAAGAAGAGCTGAAAATGTGTTGTAAGTATGTAGCAGGGGCCCTTTTAGGAAGATAATTGTGTTGTTTAGAAACACTTTTTGATAAATAGCTTTGGTGTGGAAGATAAGACCCTTTGGGCATAACTTGGAAGGAGAGAGCTCTGTATAAGTAATGAGCAGGAATTTAAATATCGTTAGAGAAAAAGAGTAGGAAGTAGGTAGAGTTTAAGGAAGAGAGGGGAGTTAGGGAGCAATATACTAGAAAGCAGAGTCCAAGGAAGAGGGGGAGCAAATAATAAATTCCCAGGGGCATAACGGGTAAGAGATTTGAAGAAATAGATTGTCAAATATTTATTTTCAAATTTTTTATGTTCGGCAGTGAAAACTGCCTCTCTTGTCACCATCGATAAACTCTGTCATGCACCCAAATGCAACATGTGAGTTAGGTTAAGGATTTAAGAGGATGAGTTCACGCCAAGATCATGGTTGGGTAGAAAAATGAGGAAATCCAAGGCAAAGGAACATAAATGAGACAGAGGTCTGTGGAATTAAGAGCTCAAAGCCAGAGGTCACCTTAAGAACATAAATCCCCAGGAATTCTCCAGAAACCTTGGGTTGGGCCTTGGATTTCCCACAGGATGTGGGATGGGAGGCTCTAACCAATTTTATTTTAATCTCAAAGGACAGATTGTCCTGAATTGACATCTGGTTTATATGAGGAACACTGGAAGTTACTGGGCATATCTGGCTTGAAATGAGAGGTACCAAGCAGGTCTCTGAGCTGCAGTACAACATCTGCAAGAAGGCTCAAGCAAAATAAGACAAAATGAAAAGCAAAAACATATTGCAGGCACTTCCAGAAGGCAGAATCAGAGTTATTGCCCTAAATTTATGGATCATTTGCCTTAATACAAAGGAAAAAATTCCTAAGTATGAGAGTTTTTCAACAATAGGGGAGATAATCTTGTGAAAATGGTGAATTAGTTGTTGTCCCTCTTTGGAGGTACCCTAATAAAAGGATTCCTTTAATGAGTCCAGCTGGATTAGGTGACTTCTAAAGTCCTTTTTTTACTCTAAGATTTACATACTTATATTTTAATAACAATTACTGGGTACCGATACTGTACCTGGCATTGTGTTAGGTACTTAATACAATATGATCAAAATAACCCACTGAAGGAAAAAACAATTCAATGGATTCTACAATTCTAGGAAATGTGTCTGCTTATATAAGCAAATAACAATATTGAGTGCCTTCCATATACCAGGCATATTTCATAATTACCTTATCAAATCATTCCATCAAGGCTAATTACTATTTACTACTTTGCAGGTTTAAAGCATAGTCAGAAAGGTTAGTAAGAACTTAATATATGATTACAAATGATTAATTAAACTCTTCTTGCATCCATTCTTCATGAGCATAGTAATAACATTCAATGCTTAGAGTTCTTGTGGTGATCATTAATGAGTTAAAGTGCTTAGTAATTCAAGTCAGTGAATATAACAACAATCTTATTACTGTCATTATTGTATGGCTGTCAGTAGTGGATCTGAAAGAGGAATACAGGTCTGCTACTTTCAAAATGCCTTGGCCTCACATAGAATGGGGCAAGATGAGCAGTGAAGGGAGCTTGATGCCCTTTATTTCTCTTAAAAAGGAAAATAAAAGCCATTAGAGTCATAGGATATGGGAGAACAGGTAACTGAATCTCCAAACTGGTATCATCTTATTTCAAATGTCAGTAAACTTGACAGTCACTCCTGTCAATAGGGAACTCTCAGCAAAAAGATATCCAGAAGTTCCAGCAAAAAGATTTCCAGAGGAGGAAATTAAATTACCCCATAGATGTCATGAACTTTTGTTCATTCCATATTTTATGATATTGATGCACTGGCTTACCTCTGATACAGACCAAATAATCTTAGAGAGCATTAAGTAGATAAAGACTAGAAAGACCAATGAGGTTCATTTTCCAGTAAGATATGGAAGCTGAACCAAAAACAAAATAAAAAATACTAACCAATATTCCTTCCATAACCAATGGATAATTGCTTGAACTGTTTAAGAAGCAGAAATGGGTTTTAATTATTCTTTTAATGGTTTCTGTCCACCACTTTCTGATTATATCAGCAACAGAAGTCGGAGAAGGCAATGGCATCCCACTCCAGTACTCTTGCCTGGGAAATCCCATGGACGGAGGAGCCTGGTGGGCTGCAGTCCATGGGGTCACTAGGAGTCAGACATGACTGAACAACTTCACTTTCACTTTTCACTTTCATGCATTGGAGAAGGAAATGACAACCCACTCCAGTGTTCTTGCCTGGAGAATCCCAGGGACGGTGGAGCCTGGTGGGCTGCCATCTATGGGGTTGCACAGAGTCAGATAAGACTGACGTGACTTAGCAGCACCAGCAGCAGAAACAGAGGTAAGCCTTGACTGTAAAAATATTTTCTTTTTCTCTACATACTTTGAAGTTCTCATCAGCATGCTCATTACATGATTCTTTTCCCTCCTGCCAGAGACATTTAATAGCTGCTGCACAGGTGTAACAATTAATAAGACATAGTCCTTATCAATAACATAATGCAAATAATAGCTATTTTAATTGAGTTCATTACATGCCATATGTTTTGCTAGATAGTTTATTTACATATCATTTGGATCTCAAAAGGGGCTTCCCTGACAGCTCAATTGGTAAAGAATCCGCCTGCAATGTAGGAGACCCCAGTTTGATTCCTGGGTTGGGAAGATCCCCTGGAGAAGGGAAAAGCTACCCACTCCAGTATTCTGGCCTAAAGTATTCCATGGATTATATAGATCATGGGGTCACAAAGAGTCAGACATAACTGAGCAACTTTCACTTTCACTTTGGGTCTCAACACAATAACACATGATCATTGTTTATGGACTCTGTAGGTGAAGCAATAAAGTCTTGGGTAAAGTTCAGGCTGATCTTCCTGCTGAGGACAATCTGCAAAATGTTAGAAGAAATATGTAAAGTATCTTCCCCTAAAAACATCACACAATAATCAAGTTAGAGTGGAATTACTAGTAAAAATCTGAGAGAAAGTAGGTATACAGAAAAGTAAGTCTGTGTTTGGTTCCCCCAGAGGACAGTTACTCATGCAAGAGAAGTGGAAGAGAATCTAAGCAGCACTTTTTATAGCATGATACAGGTTTAGGGAGACAAAAGTTCAAGCTTGCTAAACTTAGGGCTTCTAAGAAAACATCTTACACTAAGGACTGTAACCTGAGAGGACTAGACTCCAGAAACCATGAGGAAATCACATTCACATGGAATAGTTTTAATTCATCTGTGTGGCCCAGAAAAATTTCAAGCCCGAAAATTAGATTCAGATAATCCTATGTTGCTAATACTTCCAGACACCTGGGAAAAGGAAATATGAATCCTCTCTGGATAAAGATAACAGTATGATAGTCACTGGATTTCCTAGATGGTACCGTGGTAAAGAATTCACTTGCCAATGTAGGAGACACAGGAGATGGGAGTTTGATCCTTAGATCAGGAAGATCCCCTAGAGGAGGAAATGACAACCAACTCCTATAATCTTGCCTGAAAAATTCCATGGACAGAGGAGTCTGGCAGACTATAGTCCATGGGGTTGCAAAGAGTTGGAGATAACTGAGCAACTGAGAATGCATGTATAGTAGTCATCATATTATTTTTGGAAATTAATCTTTGTATGCAATAGCCAGCACACAGTCAACAATAACTAGGACAAGAGAAGATATAACAACATAAAAGAAAATCAGTATAAATAACGTAAAAGTTGCTCAGTCATGTCTGACTTTTCATGGATCAATATTTTCATCAATTTTGGACCACTCTCAATTATTTTACTTTCTTTCCTATTTTTTTTTTCCTCCTTCTAGTTACCTCTGCCTCTTTAGTTACAGGTACATTAGACTTCCTGGTTGTGTCCTGCTATCCTACTTATTCTCTAGGCCAGAATACTGGAGAGGCTAGCCTTTCCCTTCTCCAGGGGATCTTCCCAATCCAGGGATCAAACCCAGGTCTCCCGCATTGCAGGCACATTATTTACCAGCTGGGCCACTAGGGAAGCCCCAAATACTAGAATACATGAGAGAGTAGCCTTTCTCTTCTCCAGTGGATCTTCCCAACCCAGGAATCAAACTGGGGTTTCCAGCATTGCAGGCAGATTCTTTACCAACTGAACAATCAGGGAAGCACATGAATAACTTAAACAGACCACAGGTACTCTAAATAATGGAGATTCTGAGCACAGATTGTGAAAACAATTAGCTCACTACTTTTATAAATATAAAAATTGGCCTTGATATTTTTAGCAAAGAACCAGAAATTATTAAAGCTAACTTTAAAGATTTAGAAAATAACTAGAAATTCTAGAATTTAAAAAGATACTAGCTGGTTGGGTTCAACGGTTTATTAACAGAGTTGAAGAGAAGATGGCTAAACGGAAAGAAAGGTCAGAAGAAGCTATTCAGAAAATGTCATGAGGAGAAGTGTTAGTTGCTCAGTTGTGTCTGACTTTATGCGACCCCATGGACTGTAGCCCACCAGGCTCCTCAGTCCATGGGATTTTCCAGGCAAGAATACTGGAGTGGGTTACTATTTCCTTCTCCAGGGGATCTTCACAACCCAGGGATCGAACTCACGTCTCTTGCCTGTCCTGCACTGGCAGGTGGATTCTTTGCCACCAGCACCATGTGGGAAGCTCCATGGGGAGGAAAATGCATACAAAGGAGAGTAAGTAGGATAGCAGGATGCAACAAGGAAGTCTAACCTGAAACTGAAGAGGCAGAGGCACTATGAGGAGAAAAGAGACAAGCAGGAAAGAAGGTATGATGATTGAGAGTGGCCCAAAATTGATGAAAATATTGACCCACAGATTTGAGATAATCTAATGAATCCCAGTTCAGTTCAGTTCAGTTCAGTTCAGTTGCTCAGTCATGTCCGACTCTTTGCAGCCCCATGAATCACAGCACCAGGCCTCCCTGTCCATCATCAACTCCCTGAGTTCACTCAGACTCACGTCCATTGAGTCAGTGATCCCATCCAGCCACCTCATCCTCGGTCGTCCCCTTTTCCTCCTGCTCCCAATCCCTCCCAGCATCAGAGTCTTTTCCAATGAGTCAACTCTTCACATGAGGTAGCCAAAGTACTGGAGTTTCAGCTTTAGCATCATTGCTTCCAAAGAAATCCCAGGGTTGATCTCCTTCAGAATGGACTGGCTGGATCTCCTTGCAGTCTAAGGGACTCTCAAGAGTCTTCTCCAACACCACAGTTCAAAAGCATCAATTCTTTGGCGCTCAGCCTTCTTCACAGTCCAACTCTCACATCCATACATGACCACTGGAAAAACCATAGCCTTGACTAGACAGACCTTAGTCGGCAAAGTAATGTGTCCCAAGCATAATATAAAAATAAATCTATACCTAAATATCATACTGATGTTTTTAAGAAGGAAACATTCCATAAATTATCCAAAGGAGAATACAGATAACCTTCAAAGAAGTAACAGTAAGTGCAACAGATAGTGGTTTGCTTGGTGGCTTAGTAGTGAAGAGTCTACCTGCCAACGCAGGAGACACGGGTTGGATCTTTGATCTGTGAAGATCCCACATGCTGTGAAGCAACTAAGCTCATGCACCATAACTACTGAGCCTATACTCTCAAGACCAGAAGCTGCAACTACTGAAGTCTGTGTGCCCTAGACCTTATGCTCTGCAGCAAGAGAAGTCACTGCAATAAAAAGTCTACACACTGCAGCTAAGAGCAGACACCACCCTCTGCAACTAGACAAGACTGAGAAGCAGTGAAGACCCAACACAGCCAAAGAAAAAAGAAGAGTGACAGATAATGTTCAGTATCGATAATAGAAGCCAGCAGAGAGTGGAATGGCAGCCTTTCATTTGCTTTATAAAAATAATCACCATCATAGATATTATACCAAGCAAGAATATTCTTCAAGAAGGAAAGTGAGACAGGAATTCTGAAAAGATAGCTGTTGTTGTGGCAATGGCTGTTTTTCAATCTCTCTAAATCACCCCATAAAAAACACACAGAATAACTAATATACCAAAAACAATATCTACAATAAGAAATAGAGATTAAAGTATCCTAATCTACTCAAATACAAATGATTCAGATGAACAACTACTAGGCCCATATGATGTCAGCAAGTATGTGAAAAAGAGCAGAGGGAAGCAACCGGGCATTTGATTGTTCAAAATGAGAAACACAAACTACTCAATGGTTATTCTCTAAGAAGTGTGAGTCCAATTTGAATCTGGGGAGCTGAAAAGGAGGGATTTTTAAACTTCTTTTTAAAAATTTTTATTGATTCATTGTTTATCTTTTGCTGTGCTGGGTCTATGGTGCTGTATGCAGGCTTCCTCTAGTTGTGATGAGTGGGGGCAGCTCTCCAGATGTGCCCTCTGGGATCTCACTGTGGTGCTTCTCTTCCAGGGGATCTTCCTGATGCAGGGACTGAACTTGTGTCTCTTATGTTCTTGCACTGGCAGGAAAATTCTTTATAGCTGAGCTGTCAGGGAAGCAGATTCCCTGGATTTGATATATATGGATTAATATATATTTGCTTTTCTGACTGACTTCACTCTGTTTAATAGGATCTAGGTTCATCTACCTCACTAGAATGGACTCAAATTTGTTCTTTTTTATGGCTGAGTCATATTCCTTTATCACTGCAGATGGTGATTGCAGTCATGAAATTAAAAGACGCTTACTCCTTGGAAGAAAAGTTATGACCAACCTATATAGTATATTCAAAAGGAGACATTACTTTGCCGACTAAGGTCCGTCTAGTCAAGGCTATGGTTTTTCCTGTGGTCATATACGGATGTGAGAGTTGGACTGTGAAGAAGACTGAGTGCCAAAGAATTGATGCTTTTGAACTGTGGTGTTGGAGAAGACTCTTGAGAGTCCCTTGGACTGCAAGGAGATTCAACTAGTCCATTCTGAAGGAGATCAGCCCTGGGATTTCTTTGGAAGGAATGATGCTAAAGCTGAAGACTCCAGTACATTGGCCACCTCATGCAAAGAGTTGACTCACTGGAAAAGACTCTGATGCTGGGAGGGAATGGGGGCAGGAGGAGAAGGGGACGGCCGAGGATGAGATGGCTGGATGGCATCACTGACTCGATGGACGTGAATCTGAGTGAACTCAGGGAGTTGGTGATAGACAGGGAAGCCTGGCGTGCTATGATTCATGGGGTCACAAAGAGTCGGACATGACTAAGTGACTAAACTGAACTGAACTGAACTGATATATACATCACAACTTCACAGTAATCCAAATCTATGCCCCAACCAGTAATTCTAAAGAAGTTGAAGTTGAATGGTTCTATGAAGACCTACAAAACCTTTTAGAACTAACACCCCAAAAAGATGTCCTTTTCATTATAAGGGACTGGAATGCAAAAGTAGGAAGTACAGAGTTTTACCAAGAGAATACACTGGTCACAGAAAACACCCTCTTTCAACAACACAAGAGAAGGCTCTATACATGGACATCATCAGATGGTCAATATCGAAATCAGATGATAATGTTTTTTGCAGTCAAAGTTAGAAAAGCTCTATACGTTCAGCAAAAACAAGACTGGGACTGATTGTGGCTCAGATCATGAACTCCTTCTTGCCAAATTCAGACTTAAATTAAAGAAAGCAGGGGAAGCCACTAGACCATTCAGGTATGACCTAACTCAAATCCCTTACAATTATACACTGGAAGTGACAAATAGATACAAGGGATTAGATCTGATAGAGAGTGCCTGAAGAACTATGGACAGAGGTTTATCCCCAAGAAAAAGAAATGCAAAAAGGCAGAATGGTTGTCTGAGGAGGCCGTACAAATAGCTGAGAAAAGAAAAGAAGTTAAATGCAAAGAAGAAAAGGAAAGATATACCCATTTGAATGCAGAGTTCCAAAGAATAGCAAAGAGATATAACACAGCATTGCTCAGTGATCAGTGCAAAAAAATAGAGGTAAACAATAAAATGGGAAAGACTAGAGATCTCTCTAATAGAATCAGATACCAAGGGAAAATTTCATGCAAAGATGGGCACAATAAAGGACAGAAATGTTATGGACCTAACAGAAGTGGAAGATATTAAGAGGAGGTGGCAAGAATACACAGAAAAAGTGTACGAAAAAGATCTTCATGACCCAAATAACCACCCAGGTCATTCACCTAAAGCCAGACACCCTGGAATGCAAAGTCAAGTGGGCCATAGGAAGTATTACTATGAACAAAGATAGTGGAGGTGATAGAATTCCAATTGAGCTATTTCAAATCCTAAGAGATGATGCTGGTAAAGTGGTGCACTCAACATGCCAGCAACTTTGGAAAACTCAGCAGTGGCCACAGGACTGGAAAAGGTCCGTTTTCATTCCATTCCCAAAGAAAGGCAATGCCAAAGAATGCTCAAACTATCGCAAAATTACACTCATCTCACATGCTCAAAATTCTCCAAGCCAGGCTTTAACAGTACATGAACCACGAACTTCCAGATGTTCAAGCTGGATTTAGAAAAGGCAGAGGAACCAGAGACCAAATTGCCAACATCCGTTGGATCATACAAAAAGCAAGAGAGTTCCAGAAAGACATCTGCTTTATTGACTATGCCAAAGTCTTTTACTGTGTGCTGCTGCTGTTGTTGCTAAGTCGCTTCAGTCGTGTCCAACTCTGTGCAACCCCATAGACAGCAGCCCACCCGGCTCCCCTGTCCCTGGGATTCTCCAGGCAAGAATACTGGAGCGGGTTGCCATTTCCCTCTCCAGTGCATGAAAGTGAAAATTGAAAGTGAGGTCACTCAGTCGTGTCCGACTCGGAGCGACTCCATGGACTGCAGCCCACCAGGCTCCTCCATCCATGGGATTTTCCAGGCAAGAGTACTGGAGTGGGGTGCCATTGCCTTCTCTGCTTTGACTGTGTAGATCACAACAAACTGTGGAAAATTCTTATAGAGGTGGGAATACCAGATCACATTACCTGCCTCCTGACAAATCTGTATGCAGGTCAAGAAGCAACAATTAGAACCAAACATGGAACAATGGACCAGTTCCAAATAGGGAAAGGAGTACATCAAGGCTGTATACTGTCACCCTACTTATTTAACTTATGCAGAGTATATCATGCAAAATGCCTGGCTGGATGAAGCACAAGCTGAGATCAAGATTGCTGGGAGAAATATCAGTAACCTCAGCTATACAGATGACACTACCCTTATGGGAGAAAGGAAAGAAGAACTAAAGAGCCTCTTGATGAAAGTGAAAGAGGACAGTGAAAAAGTTGGCTTTAAACTCAACATTCAGAAAACTAATTCATAGCACCTGATCCCATCACTTTAAGGCAAACAGATGGGGAAACAACGGAAACAGTGATAGACTTTATTTTCTTGGACTCCAAAAATCACTGCAGATGGTGACTTCTGCCGTGAAATTAAAAGATGCTTGCTCCTTGGAAGAAAAGTTATGTCCAACCTAGACAGCATATTAAAAAGCAGAGACATTACTTTGCCAACAAAGGTCCTTCTAGTCAAAGCTATAGTTTTTCCAGTAGTCATGTGTGGATGTGAGAGTTGGAATATAAAGAAAGTTGAGCATCAAAGAATGGATGGTTTTGAACTGTGGTGTTGGAGAAGACTCTTGACATTCCCTTGGACTTCAAGGAGATCCAACTAGTCAATCCTAAAGGAAAACAGCCCCGAATATTCATTGGAAGGACTGATGCTGAAGCTGAAGCTCCAATACTTTGGCCACCTGACGCGAAGAACTGATTGATTGGAAAAGACCCTCATCCTGGGAAAGACTGTAGGCAGGAGGAGAAGGGGACAACAGAGGATCAGATGGTTGGATGGCATCACCAACTCAATGGACATGAGTTTGAATAAACTCTGGGAGTTTATGTTGGATAGGGAAGCCTGCCTTACCTCAGTCCATGAGGTCACAGAATCGGACATGACTGAGTGACTGGACTGACTGATCACAACTTCTTTACCCATTCATTTTTCAATGGACTTCAAGGCTGATTGCATATGCTGGGTATTGTACATAGTGCTTCAAAGAACACTGGTCTATATGAGTCTGTTTTAATTACAGTTTTCTCAGGGTAATTATGCCAAGGAGTGAGGTTGCAGGGTCATATGGTAGCTTTATTCCTATTTTTTTTAAAGGAATCTTGATGCTGATCTCCATAATGGTTGTACCAACTTATCACCAACAGTGCAAGAGGATTCTCTTTTCTCTACATCCTCTCCATCATTCATTGTTTGTAGATTTTTTGCTGATGGCCATCAGTTAGAGGCTTCCCACATGGCTCAGTGGGTAAAGAATCCACCTACAATGCAGGAGATGAAGGCAGATGTGGGTTCAGTCCCCAAGTTGAGAAGATCCTTTGCAGGAGGGCATGACAATCCACTGCAGTATTCTTGCCTGGAGAATCCCAGGGAGAGAGGAGCCTGGAGGGCTACAGTCCATAGGGTTGCAAAGAGTTGGACACAACTGAAGCGAATGAGCACACACACTCATACCAGTCAGAACAGCCATCATCAAAAGGCCATATCTTTTTGACACGTTAGAAAAACCAGGAAGGAGGAGCTCTTGAGTAACAAAGCTAGAAAAAACTATTTATCTTCCTTCCGTAAAATTTCCAAAATATGAATTTCACATATAAATAAAAGAAAATGAAAGGAACTTTGATCATTGTTCATTTGATTAAAATGAAATTCTGATTAAAAAAATAAAGAGCAGAATAACATCCCTCTAGACACTGAAACTACCCTAGAAAGATATGTGCACAGATAAAGATTGCAATACATCAGACGAGGCTAAAAAATTTTAAGAAAATCAACAAAGATAGAATAGCACACATCAGAAATTTTAAAACTAAAAAAGGTGATGGAATTCAGAGAAAGAGAAAGGAAAGGAAAGCAAATGTATTTCAGAAGTGAAGATTAAACTCTAAAGAACTTGGGAGTAAACAAAATAAGTAATGCCTTAACAAAACTAGGTGGTTCGGTAGTTAAGAATCTGTCTTCCAACGCAGGGGATGTGGGTTCAATCCCTGGTCAGGGAACTAAGATTCTACAGGCCACAGGGCAACGAAGCCTGTGCATTCTGCAGCCCACATGCCACAACTAGAGAGCCTGCCAGTTAGACTGAATATACCGACTGAGTGCTGCAACTAAGACCCAACTCAGCCAAGTAATTAAATAAGTGTTAAAACAAAAAGAAAACTAGAAGATAAAAAGGACAAATGAAAAGATAAAGATCATTTGAGAGAAAATTTCAGGGCTTTCTGGGTGGCTCAGCGGTAAAGAATCCGCTTATGATGCAGAAGATGCAGGAGACGCTGTGGTGTTTGAACCCTGGGTCAGGAAGACCCTCTAGAGGAGAAAAAGGCAACCCACTCCAGTACTCTTGCCTGGAAAATTCCATGGACCGAAGAGCCTGGCGGCCCATGGTCCAGGGGTTGCACGGAGTCGGACAGACTGAAGCGACTGAGCATACTTGCAGGTGAACTTCCATGAATGTATATGCATAATTTCTTATTTAAAAAAGTAAATCAAAGCAATAGAAAATGTTTAACCATAATTCAAGAAAACTTTGTGGAAATTAAAAAAAAATAAGACGTTAAAGTACATATTGATAGGGCATACTGCTTAGCTTGACAAATTAAACCAGAATAACCAATACAAAATATACTCTAGAAAAACAATAAAACTTTACCAAGGTAGAAAAATTCTACATTGGCTATCTAGAAAAAAATCACCAAATCATTTGTTTTATATATATATATATTTATAATTATATATATATATAATTTGACT
>SJYC01037827.1:0-25854 GCA_006408675.1 Madoqua kirkii
TATACTTTATGTCAGAAGACAATTCTGTAATATATTTGAAATTCCCATGGAGGGTACTATGAGTTGATTATTTATCTAATCAAACTACCCTTCAAAGATAAAAGCTCAAATCATTAACATGTAAGAATATTATCCTCTTTAGTACTTTTCACACACACAAAAAAAACTAGATGAGAGGCTTCAGACAACCAAAATAAGTTGTCTGAGGTAGTATATATGTTATTGACAACACAATTAGAATCGATCAATAACTTCTGTCATCAGGAAAAAAAAGAGGCAAATAGTTATTTTGTGCCTCTTGATGAAAGGGCTCCATATCATGTCTGAACAGTAAGGGCTCAATACCAAGTAACTGAATCTTCACTTCAATAGAAAATAAGTCCCTTAACTACCAATTCATGAAAAACATAAGGAGGGAGGAATGTGTTAAGTGAAACTTCACAGATGCTATCAGTAGAACTATATTTATGGGGAAATTCTATCAGAAAAATGATGCCACTTTCAAAACGTAAGTTGTAAGAAAAAGACGAGATGGACAGAACTATAGGTTCTCCATAGCACCTGTAACTATAGGTTCAGTTCAGTCTCTCAGACCTGTCCGATTTTTTGCAGCCCCATAGACTGCAGTGCACCAGGCTAACTCCCAGAGCTTGCTCAGATTCATGTCCATCGCATTGGTGATCCCATCCAACTATCTCATCCTGTGCCATCCCCTTCTCTTCCTGCCATCAATCCTTTCCAACATCAGGGTCTTTTCCAATCAGTCAGTTCTTCACATAAGATGGCCAAAGTATTGGAGCTTCAGTTTCAGCATCAGTCCTTCTAATGAATAGTCAGGACTAATTTCCTTTAGGATTGGAAATCAGTTGGATCTGGTTGTATCTCCTTGCAGTCCAAGGGACTGTCATGAGACTTCTCCAACATCACAGTTCAAAACCATCAATTCTTCAGCACTTAGCTTTCTTTATGGTCCAACCCTCACATCCATACACGACTACTGGAAAAACCATAGCTTTGACTAGACAGACCTTTGTTGGCAAAGTAACATTTCTGCTTTTTAATATGCTGTCTAGTTTGGTCATAGCTTTTCTTCCAAGGAGCAATAGTCATTTAACTTCACGGCAGAAGTCAACATCTGTAGTGATTTTGGAGCCCTTAAAGTCTTTCACTGTTTCCACTGTTTCCCCATCTATCTGCCATAAAGTAATAGGACTGATGCCATGATCTTAGTTTTCTGAATGATGAGTTTTGAGTCTTCTGAATGATGAGTTTTGAGTCACTTTTTTCACTCTCCTCTTTCACTTTCATCAAGAGGCTCTTCAGTTCCTCTTCACTTTCTGCCATAAGGGTGGTATCATCTGCATACCTGAGGTTACTGATATTTCTCCCAGCAATCTTGATTCCAGCTTGTGCTTCATCCAACCAGGCATTTTGCATGATGTACTCTGCATGTAAGTTAAATAAACAGGATGACAATATACAGCCTTGATGTACTCCTTTTCCTATTTGGAATCAGTCTGTTGTTCCATGTTCGGTTCTAGGTGTTGCTTCTTGAGCTGCATACAGATTTGTCAGGAGGCAGGTAAGGTGGTCTGGTATTCCCATCTCTATAAGAATTCCCCACAGTTTATTGTGATCTATACAGTCAAAGACTTTGGCGTAGTCAATAAAGCAGATGTTTTTCTGGAACTGTCTTGTTTTTTTTTCTATGATCCAATGGATGTTGGCAATTTGATCTCTGGTTCCTCTGCCTTTTCTAAATCCAGCTTGAACATCTGGAATTTCATGGTTCATGTACTGTTGAAGCCTGGCTTGGAGAATTTTGAGCTTTACTTTGCTAGTGTGTGAGATGAGTGCAATTGTGTGGTAGTTTGAACATTCTTTAGCATTTCTTTTCTTTGGGATTGGAATGAAAACTGACTTTTTCCAGTCCTGTGGCCACTGCTGAGTGTAACTTTAGGTTTCAGTAATTTAAAATCTTATTAAGTAATTACCATGTATTGATGTTATTGGGATCCTGATTCAAACAAACAAACTGGAAAAAAAATTTTAAGATTAAATACAGTCATTTTCAGACCAAGAAAAAATTGATAGACTTTGCTGCCAGCGGGCCTGCACTAAAGCAAATAGTAGAGGATGTTCTTCAAACTGAAGAAAACTGAGGTCTGGGAAGAAACAAAGAAAAGTTAAAATGGTCAGTCAGTTCAGTTCAGTTCAGTTGCTCAGTCGTGTCTGACTCTTTGCAGCCCCATGAATCGCAGCACGCCAGGCCTCCCTGTCCATCACCAACTCCCAGAATTCACTCACATTCATGTCCATCAAGTCAGTGATCCCATCCAGCCATCTCATCCTCTGTCATCCCCTTCTCCTCCTGCCTCCAATTGCTCCCAGCAGCAGAGTCTTTTCCAATGAGTCAACTCTTCACGTGAGGTGGCCAAAGTACTGGAGTTTCAGCTTTAGCATCATTCCTTCCAAAGAAATCCCAGGGCTGATTTCCTTCAGAATGGACTGGTTGAATCTCTTTGCAGTCCTAGGGACTCTCAAGAGTCTTCTCCAGCACCACAGTTCAAAAGCGTCAGTTCTTTGGCACTCAGCTTTCTTTACAGTCCGACTCTCACATCCATGCATGACCACAGGAAAAACCATAGCCTTGACTAGATGGACCTGTGTTGGCAAAGTAATGTCTCTGCTTTTCAATATGCTATCTAGGTTGGTCATAACTTTTCTTCCAAGGATATATATTAAATAATCTAAATGAAATGACTGAGCAAACTAAAATTAACAACATTGATATATAAAATAAATTGCATTTCCAAATGCAAGTGGCATTTCAAAAATAAATTTTATCTATTTTATATTAGATCCAAAAACTCAAATTCCTAAGAATGAATCTAATAAAATCTGTAAGACCTTTTCATAGAATACTCAAAATATAATGAAAAAAAAATTTTAAGTACAAAATAAATGGAGATACATTGATTGTTAATTGGAACACTCATTATCACATAAGTATTCAATTCTCCAGCTTGATTTTTTCCTTAAAAAATATAAATAGAAATGCCAATGTACAAAAACAGCAAAGACAACTTAAAGAAAGAAAACAAGGTGGAAAGACTTGCTCTATTGGATATTAAGATTTATTATAAAGTTACCATAATTAAGGTAATGTCTAGTTGTATCAAGCTAGACAAATAGACTGATGACTCATAATAAAAACAGATCTACACAATAAATGAGAATTTGATTTATGCTAAAAATTTCAGAGAAGTAGGAGAAGGATGGTCTTTTCAATAAATATTGCTGAGATAATTCAGTGTGCATATGGGAAAACTAGATTTGACTCAATCAAAAAATTAACAAAAAAAATTCTAGGTGGATTATAGACTAAATATGAAAAGTGAACAATAACATTTTAGATTATAATAATATGATATAATATTATCTTTATGACTGGTTTGAGACAGAAATTCTTAAATGTGACATAATAAACACTAGGATAACTTTGACCACATTAATATTAAGAACTTTATTTCCTCAAAATGTACCATTAAGCAAGTAAAAATGTATTTTCACACAGTGTGAACACATATTAGCAAAACACATAGCTCACAAAGGACTCATATCTGGGTCATATAAAGAATTCTAACAAATGGATAAAAATAAGACAAGCAATCCAGCAGAAAAACTGGCAAAGAAAGAAAAGGAAAATAGGGGAGACTGTAATAAGTTCTTTGCAAAAGAGAAAATTCAGATAATCCATAAACATAAGGAAAGGTATACAACCTATCTATCATCAAAAAAAGGCAAATTAAAACCAAGGTGAAATATTACAACTTACCTATCCAAATATCTAAAACTAAAAAGATGGACACTATCAAGTGTTTGTAAAGATGGAAAGTGTGAAGTGACACACCTTGGGAACACTTCTGCATTATCTACAAAGTTTAAAGATAATGCATGCCTATGACCCAGCAATTCTGAAACGCATACGCTCCACAAGACATGGATAAAAAAGTTTGTAGCAGCAGTACAGTCATGGCCCCAAACTGGGAATATCCCAAATGTCCATCACAGGTAGAATGGCTATTTAAACTGTAGTATATTGGAATACTAGGCAATAAAAAACATGAGTGAATTACAGCTACATACAACAAGGTGACTGAGTCACACAAATGTCATAGTGAGGAAGAGAAACCATGCACAAAATAATACAGACTACAGATTTCCATTTTAACATTCAAGCCACAATATTCACATGGTAAATCTAAAGAAATGTAAAAAAGTTCAGTTTAGTTGCTCGGTCGTGTCCAGCTCTTTGTGACACCATGAAGTGCAGCATGCCAGGACCAAGTTATCATCATATAATTCATCATATGATTAATCACTACATCACCCTACAACTGTAGTTATATTTAGGGGAGAGGAACAAAGTGTGATGACAAAAGGCCACAGAGAGGGCTTCTAAAGACTATATTGTGCACAGATTGGTATGACCTGGGGGCATCCACTTTATAGGAATTCATTAAATGTATATTTATGATTTATATATGTTCTGTTTCACAACATTCAGTTTTTTAAAAAGTTTTAAATGAAGACAGGAAATCTAGGCGCAGAGATTTTGAGTTTTCCAAGGTGGAATGCCCATCAACTCAAGAGAGCCCTGGTGTCCCTGATTCCAAAACTTAGGCTGTTAAGCACTATCTACAAGTTAGTCATCATCAAGTAAAGGACATCAAGTATATCGGTAATACAAAAAAGAAATAAACAGTAATAGAAGAGAGAAAGAGAATCAAATTGAGGAAGATATGTCCAGTCCAGCTATTAGAACAAGTTTCATGGAAGTGACATAACCTGTAAGTAAGTAAGTAAGTAAGTAAGTAAGTGTTAGTCGCTCAATCATGCCCAAATCTTTGCGACCCCAAGGACTGCAGCCCACCAGGCTCCTCTATCCATGAGATTTTCCAGGGGAGGATACTGGTGTGGGTTGCCATTTCCTTCTCTAGGGGATCTTCCCAATCCAGGTATCAAACCCAGGTCTCCTGCACTGCAGGCAGATTCTTTACTGACTGAGCTACAAGGGAAGCCATGTACTAAGTCTAAAAGACCAAGGATTTGGGGGTTCTAAAAGCTTCCGGGCCTAGATGGATGTGGTCACTCTGACCTAGAAGGACAGACATGGTGCCAATGCTGCACTATGATCACAAGACACAGGCTCTTTGACCCTTTTTGAAATGAAGTCACAGTTTAGAACAAGAGGCCTGAGGAACTATCTCAGACCCAAGTGCCCAGGTTCACAAACAGGAAATCATAGCTGCCAGGAGTAAACTTTAAAGGATTCACAGTCACAAAATCGTTCTCATTAAACAACAGCTTAATGAGTTTAATGAATGAGCCCATACAGATTAAATTTCTCCTGCAAACGTGTAGATGGGCTCAAAAGCAAGAGGGAAAACACATGAGAAGTATCTCTAGAGAACTGATCAAACCTGTGGGACCGGAGTCTAGGAGCTTAATTCCATCTGAAAACAAATCTACATGTCCCCAGCCCAGCTTCCTTCCCCTGACCCATTCTCAGTGTGATCCTCCATCCTAAACCACATTTCTTCACAGAAGCCAGAAGCTTCTACAACTTCCATCTGGTGCACAGAGAAGTGACTCATAGCAATAAATACCAAGAAGAAGCCCTTCATGAATAAAAGGGTAGGAACAGAAGCAGGACTGGCATGAAGCACTCAACTCTCCTATCTATGAAGGAATAAGTAAAGCAGTGCCAACCACCTAAAAGTGCCATGCCTCCTTTCCACACTCCCTGTCACATGCAGCAGTGTCTTCACTGCATCTGACAGCAAGACAAGCCGGAGTCACTCACTAGGTCCCGTCTTTCTGGGCAGGCAAAGACATGGTGCAATTGTCAGAAACTTCCTCAATGTGCCCTGAACTGAATACACTTGGGCCTGCCTCCTGTGAAAGGAAACACTGGCTAGAAGTCACACGGTGCAGCTGGATTGGAGGGTCACATATCAAATTTCTTTTGTCATCAGATCCCTGGGCACCTCTGGATCTGCTGGTCTCTTAAACAGTCTCTGAACCTCTTTTCAAACTATGGAGCATTTAAGAATGGTCAGCTCTGTAGAGTTCTGCAAACCTGACAGGTGGTGCAGACATAACTGGAACTAGTGCCCACTTCTTGGGAAGCAGTCTAGCAGGAGAGATGGTGACTTTAACACATGAAGGCCACTTAGATGGATCAGGATGACAATGGAGAGAGATTAAAAGATACTAGGGGGATGGATAAATTCTACTTGGTAGACTAGGGGCCATATCCTAGAAGAGATGGTATTTGAACTGGATTTTAAAGAATGATTTGGTATCTACAAAGAAGAAAGGGGAAGGGCCAATCAGACAGAGGTACAGAATATGCAAAGACATGGCCCAATTCTCATCCGAATTCCAAGTGTTAAGCCTAATACTAATATTCCATTTATTGAGGATTACTATGACTTAGGTGTTGTACCAAGCTCTTTACTGTAATTGCTTCATTTAAATCCTATAAAACCCTACAAAGTATCAATTATTATTATCATTCCCATTCACAGATAATGGCCTGTGGTTGGAGAATTCATACTGCTGGTATTTGAGAAAACCTGGATAGTGAAGCACACATCTGGCTATTAGGTTACACTGTTCTTTGGGAGGCAGGCATTCTAACTGAAAATAGAAGTAATCCACATGTAGAGTCTTTCTGTTTCTCATGGCACACCAAAGACAAGAGAAATGTGTGAATGGCTCTTTAAATGGAAATCTGTATTTGTTAAGCAATTCTTCCTTGTAGAAATGAACCAAAGACAGGTGTATAAAATCATGCTGGGCATGAATGAAATGAACAGAGATAGATTTATGCAATCCTAGAAAACTAGACTTCAAGGGGTCAGATCAGTAACAGCTGAATTGCTTTAGAAAGCAGAGAGGAATTTTCTTTAGCTTTTGAATATACCTAGAAATAGCAGCCACACCAAATGACTTAGTAGAGCTAACTCCAAAAATACCCATAAAACATACAAGCATGTTCTACAGCCATGAAGGAATGAGAGTGGGAAAGGCAGACTTCAGAGAATTCCATAAAATAAGGCTGTCTCATCAACTCAGGGTATTTATACACATTCTCTTGTTAATAGCCATTAACAGCAAGAGTGATAGTAGTACCCATTGCTTATTGGGAGCCAACCATATACTGACAAAGTCCTGCCTTAGCTCATTGACTGATCTTTCCCTATCTTCTTTCTTTTTGGAGCTATTTCTCTACTCTTCTCCAGTAGCATATTGGGCACCTACTGACCTGGGGAGTTCATCTTTCAATGTCATATGGTTTTGCCTTTTCATACTGTTCATGGGGTTCTCAAGGCAAGAATACTGCAATAGTTTGCCATTCCCTTCTTCAGTGGACCACATTTTGTCAGATCTCTCTACCATGACCCATCTGCCTTGGGTGGCCCTACATGGCATGGCTCATAGTTTCACTGAGTTAGACGAAGCTGTGGTCCATGTGATCAGTTTGGTTAGTTTTCAGTGATTATGGTTTTCATTCTGTCTGCTCTCTAATGGATAAGGATAAGAGGCTTATGGAAGCTTCCTGATGGGAGAGACTGACTTTGGGGGAAACTGGGTCTTGTTCTGATAAGCAGGGCCATGTTCAGTACATCTTTAATCCAATTTTCTGTTGATGTGTGGGGCTGTGTTGCCTCCCTGTTGTATAAGGATAATGTAGATAATGAGGAGTGGTGGCTGCACAGGCACAGGAGGGCCTAGAGGAGCTATCCCACATTGAAGGTCAGGAAAAGCAGCGGTAAGGAGATAGCCCTCGTTCAAGGTAAGGAGCAGTAGCTGTGCTTTGCTGGAGCAGCCATGAAAAGATACCCCATGCTCAAGGGAAGAGAAGCTCAAGTAAGATGGTAGGTGTTGCGAGAGGGCATCAGAGGGCAGACACACTGAAGCCATACTCACAAAAAACTAGTCAATCTAATTACACTAGGACCACAGGATTGTCTAACTCAATGAAACCAAACCATGCCTGCGGGGCAACCCAAGAAGGGTGGGTCATGGTGGAGAGGGCTGAAAGAACGTGGTCCACTGGAGAAGAGAATGGCAAGCGCTTCAGTATTCTTTTCTTGAGAACCCCATGAACAGCATGAAAAGGCAAAATGAGAGGATACCAAAAGAGGAACTCCCCAGGTCATTAGGTGCCCAATATGCTACTGGAGATCAGTGGAGAAATAACTCCAGAAAGAATGAAGGGATGGAGCCAAAGCAAAGACAATACCCAGTTGTGTATGTGACTGGTGATAGAAGCAAGGTCCGATGCTGTAAAGAGCAATATTGCATAGGAACCTGGAATGTCAGGTCCATGAATCAAGGCAAATTGGAAGTGGTCAAACAAGAGATGGCAAGGGTGAACGTTGACATTCTAGGAATCAGTGAACTAAAATGGACTGGAATGGGTGAATTTAACTCAGATGACCATTATATATACTACTGCAGGCAGGAATCCCTCAGAAGAAATGGAGTAGCCATCACGGTCAACAGAAGAGTCCGAAATGCCGTACTTGGATGCAAACTCAAAAATGACAGAATGATCTCTGTTGGTTTCCAAGGCAAATCATTCACTATCACAGTTATCCAAGTCTATGCCCCAACCAGTAATGCTGAAGAAGCTGAAGTTGAATGGTTTTATGAAGACCTACAAGACCTTTCAAAACTAACACCCCAAAACAAGGTCCTTTTCATTATACGGGACTGGAATGCAAAAGTAGGAAGTCAAGAAACACCTGGAGTAACAGGCAAATTTGGCCTTGGAATGTGGAATGAAGCAGGGCAAAGACTAAAGGAGTTTAGCCAAGAAAATGCACCGGTCACAGCAAACACCCTCTTCCAACAACACAAGAGAAGACTCTACACATGGACATCACCAGATGGTCAACACCAAAATCAGACTGATTATATTCTCTGAAGCCAAAGATAGAGAAGCTCTATAATGTCAACAAAAATAAGACCAGGAGCTGACTGTGGCTCAGATCATGAACTCCTTATTACCAAATTCAGACTTAAATTGAAGAAAGTAGGGAAAACCACGAGATCATTCAGGTATGACCTAAATCAAATGCCTTATGATTATACAGTGGAAGTGAGACATAGGTTTAAGGGCCTAGATCTGATAGATAGAGTGCCTGATGAACTATGGAATGAGGTTCATGACATTGTATGGGAGACAGGGATCAAGACCATCCCCATGGAAAAGAAATGCAAAAAAGCAAAATGGCTGTCTGAGGAGGCCTTACAAATAGTTGTGAAAAGAAGAGAGGAGAAAAGGAAAGATTTACGCATCTGAATGCAGAGTTCCAAAGAATAGCAAGAAGAAATAAGAAAGCCTTCTTCAGTGATCAATGCAAAGAAATAGAGGAAAAGAACAGAATGGAAAAGACTAAAGATCTCTTCAAGAAAACCAGAGATATCAAGGGAACTTTTCAATAAGCCACCCATCTTCCTTGGCTTAATGGTATGCAGGCTTTTCTATATGCTAAGTGTGATGTCTTGCATCACCCAACCCTTTATTTCTGTTTTATCATCTAATACATACTACAGAGTGAGACACCAGGACTGGGGTCAAGTTGAGAAGTCACATTGCATAGGGGACCTTACTCATCCTCTAGCATTCACAGCATGGTTTTATGGTGTTGGCATAAGGCAGCCCTGGTGTTCGTGGGTCCAGGGGTCTTTGATAAATGGTTTCACTTAAATCTGTTACTTCTGTTTAAAAATAGTGCGTTTTTTAATCTTCAAAAAGAGAAGTTGTTCACTGTGATGTGTCATTCAAATAGCCAGAGGCATTTGGAGTTTCTAACAGCAGGAAAACAAAGATCCTTCTAAAGGAGGCCCCCCTCTCACCCCATGCTGCCACTTACACATTCTAACTCAAGGCAGAGAAGTTCCTTGTGGTTTGCTGATCGCCCAACACTTAGTAATTAACACATCATTGAAAATCCACTATTCTTCAATTTTCTTTTTTATTTTAAAAAACAAAGCAGTAAATAAAAACAGATTTCAATCAAATCTGTCTCCCAAAGAAAGAAAGGAAAGAAGGAAGTAGGAAAGAAAGACACCCTCCAGAGTCAGTTTACTATCATGAACCAGCCAGGGCTGAGTGGCCAGGTTTTTCTGTATTTTCCTAATGTTCTTCAACCCTCTTTTTAGCCTTTCCTATAAACAGATATATCTGCATTTCTTTTTTTACTTTTTATTTTTAAATAGCCTTATTTTAGGTAGGTAGAATAATTTGTTAGTCCCTCAGTTGTCTGACTCTTTGCGACCCCACAGACTATAGCCTTCCAGACTCCTCTGTTCATGGGATTACCCAGGCAAGAATACTGGTGAAGGTGGCCATTTCCTTCTCAAGAGGATCTTCCCAACCAAGGGATTAAACCCAGAACTTCTGCATTGCAGAGAGACTCTTTACTACTGCTGAGCCACCAGGGTAGAAGAGTAGATCTGACTAAATATTTAGGAAATTTGTGATTCCATAAAAGGCTTGTAGTTTTTAATTCTGTTCAGTTCAGTTCAGTCGCTCAGTTGTGTCTGACTCTTTGTGACCCCATGAACCCGTCTATCACCAACACCTGGAGTCCACCCAAACTCATGTCCATCGATCCAACCATCTCATCCTCTGTCATCCCCTTCTCCTCCTCCCCTCAACCTTTCCCAGCATCAGGGTCTTTTCAAATGAGTCAGCTCTTCCTATCAGGTAGCCAAAGATTTGGAGTTTCAGCTTCAGCATCAATCCTTCCAATGAACACTCCAGACTGATCTCCTTTAGGATGGACTGGTTGACTCTCCTGGCAGTCCAAGGGACTCTCAAGAGTCTTCAACACCACAATTCAAAAGCATCAATTCTTTGGTGCTCTGCTTTCTTCACAGCCCAACTCTCACATCCATACATGACCACTGGAAAAATCATAGCCTTGACTAGACAGACTTTTGTTGGCAAAGTAATGTCTCTGCTTTTTAATATGCTATATAAGTTGGTTATGACTTTCCTTCCAAGGAGTAAGACTCTTTTAATTTCATGGCTGCAATCACCATCTGCAGTGATTTTGGAGCCCAGAAAAATAAAGTCAGCCACTGTTTCCACTGTTTCCCCAGCTATCTGCCATAAAGTGACAGGCCGGATGCCATGATCTTAGTTTACCAGACCACCTGACCTGCCTCTTGAGAAACCTGTATGCAGGTCAGGAAGCAACAGTTAGAACTGGACCTGGAACAACAGACTGGTTCCAAATAGGAAAAAGAGTACATCAAGGCTGTATATTGTCACTCTGCTTATTTAACTTATATTTAACTTATTTAATATTACCAGACCACCTGACCTGCCTCTTGAGAAACCTGTATGCAGGTCAGGAAGCAACAGTTAGAACTGGACCTGGAACAACAGACTGGTTCCAAATAGGAAAAAGAGTACATCAAGGCTGTATATTGTCACTCTGCTTATTTAACTTATATTTAACTTATTTAATTCTGGAGCAACCTTAATTGCTACTTTAAAGTCTCAGTGTCACACTCCTTGTTAAGACAGGTGTGATGGTTTAATGAAGCATTTTATCTCTGCATTTCAGTATTTCTACCTTAAACACTGATTGTCAAAATTTGAAAATAGACAAGAAAAAGCAATCTTCAGACCATCCTGATTCACGACGTACGTCTAACTTAAGCTATTTTCAACTTTCAGAAATGAGTATTCACAGAGAAAATGATCAGGCGCACGTTTCTGAGAGGATGACCAGGCAATTACACTCAGTGGCAAACTTACTGCTTCCCAGCCTTTACTGAATTTGTGCTTCACAACAACCCTGAGTCAGGTGCTGTTAGTATTCCAGTTTTAAAGCAGGAGAGAACCAAAGCTCGGAGAGATTAATGACTACAGCCAATGTCACACTGCTAGAGAGAAGAAACAGGAGTTCGACCCCAGCTGTAGCGTTGCAGAGTCCATGGTTACATCAGCACACAGAACATTGCAGTTCTCCGCTAAACAGTGACATCCTGCTCTCTCACCCAGGAGAGAGTAACCCTGCTCCTAGACTCTAAAGCCCCCAAACTGCTGATTAAGGAAGGGAACTTGATTCTCTCAGTTACATCACCAAGACTGAGTTCTTATTTCCCAATGTATTCCAAAGACCTAAATTCAATGAAGAAATAATACTGAGCAAGCCAATGTCCTAGCTTTCATACAAATCATTTAATCTTCAAAATGGCATTTCAGGTGGATTTTGTTACAAATGTTTTCATAAAAGAAAAGAAGAGACGGACAAGTGATGCAATTTACCCCTTGATGCACAGATAATGGAGATAAAAGCTAGAATTCATATCCAGAAAAGGCAGAGGAGCCAGAGATCAAATTGCCAACATCCGCTGGATCATGGAAAAAGCAAGAGAGTTCCAGAAAAACATCTATTTCTGCTTTATTGACTATGACAAATCCCTTGACTGTGTGGATCACAAGAAACTGTGGAAAATTCTGAGCAAGATGGGCATACCAGACCACCTGACCTGCCTCTTGAGAAATCTGTATGCAAGACAGCAAGCAACAGTTCGAACTGGACATGGAACAACAGACTGCTTCCAAATAGGAAAAAAAGTACGTCAAAGCTGTATAAGCTGTCACCCTGCTTATTTAACTTATATGCAGAGTACATCATGAGAAACGCTAGACTGGAAGAAACACAAGCTGGAATCAGAATTGCCGGGAGAAATATCAATAACCTCAGATATGCAGATGACAAAGTTAGAACTAGACATGGAACAACAGACTGGTTCCAAATAGGAAAAGGAGTACGTCAAGGCTGTATATTGTCACCCTGCTTATTTAACTTCTATGCAGAGTACATCATGAGAAACGCTGGGCTGGAAGAAACACAAGCTGGAATCAAGTTTGCTGGAAGAAATATCAATAACCTCAGATATGCAGATGACACCACCCTTATGGCAGAAAGTGAAGAGGAGCTAAAGGGCCTCTTGATGAAGGTGAAAGAGGAGAGTGAAAAAGTTGGCTTAAAGCTCAACATTCAGAAAATAAAGATCATGGCATCTGGTCCCATCACTTCATGGGAAATAGATGGGGAAACAGTGGAAACAGTGCCAGACTTTATTTTGGGGGGCTCCAAAATCATTGCAGATGGTGATTGTAGCCATGAAATTAAAAGAACGCTTACTCCTTGGAAGAAAAGTTATGACCAACCTAGATAGTATATTCAAAAGGAGAGACATTACTTTGCCAACTAAGGTCCATCTAGTCGAGGCTATGGTTTTTCCTGTGGTCATGTATGGATGTGAGAGTTGGAATGTGAAGAAGGCTGAGCGCTGAAGAATTGATGCTTTTGAACTGTGGTGTTGGAGAAGACTCTTGAGAGTCCTTTGGACCTCAAGGAGATCCAATCAGTCCATTCTGAAGGAGATCAGCCCTGGGATTTCTTTGGAAGGAATGATGCTAAAGCTGAAACTCTAGTGCTTTGGCCGCCTCATGCGTAGAGTTGACTCATTGGAAAAGACTCTGATGCTGGGAGGGATTGGGGGCAGGAGGAGAAGGGGATGACCGAGCATGAGATGGCTGGATGGGCTCGATGGACGTGAGTCTGAGTGAACTCCAAGAGATGGTGATGAACAGGGAGGCCTGGCGTGCTGCGATTCATGAGGTTGCAAACAGTCGGACATGACTGAGCGACTGAACTGAACTGAACGGAATGTAGATAATCCTGCAAAAGTATTTTTGTGTACACTGTTGTATTCAGTGCTCCTGACCCTGCAGCAGGCCACTGTTGACTCACACCTCCACCAGAGACACCTGGACACTCACAGGTAAGTCTGCCTCTCAGTCTCTTGTGGGGACACTGTTCCTTTCTCCTGGCTTCTGGTGTGCATAAGGTTTTGTTTGTGCCCGCTAAGAGTCTGTTTCCCCAGTCCTATTTAAGTTCTTTAATCAAATCCCACTAGCCTCCAAAGTCAAATTTCCTGGGGCTTCTCAGTCTCTGCTAGATCCCCAGGTTGGGTACTCTGTGTGGAGTCTTAGAACTTTTTAACAGTGTGAGAATTTCTTTGGCATAACTGCTCTGCAGTTTGTGGGGTCATCTGCTCTGCAGCTCTATGGTGGGGCTAATGGTGACAACTGCCAGATCAACTTCAAGAGGAGTTGTAATGCTCATTGCCCTATCAGGAGTACACATTTATGAAGAAGGACTGTTGAAAGAGTTGATTACTAGCCACCATGTCTTGGGTCCTCTGGATGACCCAAGGTCCTCTGTGACCCTCCACTTGGTGTTCCAGTGCTGCTAGGGTGCCAGAGATCCACCAGCCGGGTCTTTCCCAGCCCCTGCGCACTGACTCCAAAGACTGCCCAAAGGTGGCTCATTGATGCTTTTGAACTGTGGTGTTGGAGAAGACTCTCGACAGTCCCTTGGACTGTAAGGAGATCAAACCAATCAATCCTAAAGGAAAACAGTCCTGAACATTCATTGGAAGGACTTATGCTGAACCTGAAGCTCCAATATTTTGGCCATCTTATATGAAGAACTGACTCACTGGAAAAGACCCTGATGCTGGGAAAGATTGAAGGCGGGAGGAGAAGGGGACGACAGAGGATGAGATGGTTAGATGGCATCATAGACTCGATGGACATGAGCTTGAGCAAGCTCCAGGAGTTGGTGATGGATAGGGATACCTGGCATACTGCAGTCCATGGGGTCACAAAGAGTCGTACATGACTGAACAATGGAACTGAACTGGCTTTTTCACCAATCCCATTGGTTGTTTTATAAGGTCCCACAGTCACTGCAAGTAGAGACAAGAGAGCTCAAGTTCTGCACTCCTAGACTTTGAATCTTACTCTTTTCGCCTCAGTGTTAAGGAAAAGCATGAGAACAGAAAGTGTGTCCTGGAGATAATCAATAGCCTTGGCCCACAGGGATTCCAGGAATCTGAGCTGGGAGCCAACAGAGACCTTACACAGATGCCCTGCATCTGTTGCTTTGTGGCTGTCAGCATAGAGAACATTTACTCCACAATCCATGGAGGAATTTGAATGAAATTCCTCATAGGATTCCCAACCCACTTCCAAAGCATCTTGGAACAATGGGAGACTCTTCAGAGTGCTCTGCATGCCTGGAATCTTACAAGGCTATATCTGAGCTGGGAGCCAACAGAGACCTTACACAGATGCCCTGCATCTGTTGCTTTGTGGCTGTCAGCATAGAGAACATTTACTCCACAATCCATGGAGGAATTTGAATGAAATTCCTCATAGGATTCCCAACCCACTTCCAAAGCATCTTGGAACAATGGGAGACTCTTCAGAGTGCTCTGCATGCCTGGAATCTTACAAGGCTATGAGCTGACCTAATCAGACAAAGCCCATACTTGATTACAGTAGGGAGATGCTCACAAGTTTGCCATTAGGCAGGGAGCAGCTGGAATTACTTATGAAACCATTCTTTGTGACAAATATTGACAAAAAGATATCAAAAGGATTTGTGCATGTACTGTTGTATTTAGTGCCCCTGACCCTGCAGCAGGCCACTGTTGACTCACACCTCTGCCGGAGACTCCTGGACACTCACAGGTAAGTCTGGTTCAGTCTCTTGTGAGGACATTGTTCCTTTCTCCTGGCTCCTGGTGTGCACAAGGTTTTGTTTGTGCCCTCCAAGAGTCTGTTTCCCCAGTCCTATATAAGTTCTTTAATCAAATCCCACTAGCCTCCAAAGTCAAATTCCCTGGGGGTTCTCAGTCCCTTTGCCAGATCCCCAGGTTGGGTACTCTGTGTGGGGTCTTAGAACTCATTAACAGTGTGAGAATTTCTTTGGTATAATTGCTCTGCAGTTTGAGAGGTCATCTGCTCTGTAGCTCTATGGTGGGGCTAATGGTGACAATTGCCAGATCAACTTCAAAAGGAGTTGTAATGCTCATTGCCCTAGCAGGAGTACACATTTATAAAGAAGGACTGTTGAAAAAGTTGATTACTAGCCACAGTGTCTTGGGTCTTCTGGATGACCCAAGGTCCTCTGAGACCCTCCACTTGGTGTTCCAATGCCACTGGGGTGCCAGAGACCCACCAGCCGGGTCTTTCCCAGCCCCTGCACACTGACTCCAGAGACTGCTGCATATTGCCATGGCTCACAGCAAGGAGCCCAAAGGTGGCTCATTGATGCTTCTGAACTGTGGTGATGGAAAAGACTCTCGACAGTCCCTTGAACTGTAAGGAGATCAAACCAGTCAATCCTAAAGGAAATCAATCCTGAACATTCATTGGAAGGACTTATGCTGAAGCTGAAGCTCCAATACTTTGGACATCTGATGTGAAGAACTGACTCACTGGAAAAGACCCTGATGCTGGGAAAGACTGAAGACAGGAGGAGAAGAGGACGAGTAAGGAGATCAAACCAATCAATCCTAAAGGAAAACAGTCCTGAACATTCATTGGAAGGACTTATGCTGAACCTGAAGCTCCAATATTTTGGCCATCTTATATGAAGAACTGACTCACTGGAAAAGACCCTGATGCTGGGAAAGATTGAAGGCGGGAGGAGAAGGGGACGACAGAGGATGAGATGGTTAGATGGCATCATAGACTCGATGGACATGAGCTTGAGCAAGCTCCAGGAGTTGGTGATGGATAGGGATACCTGGCATACTGCAGTCCATGGGGTCACAAAGAGTCGTACATGACTGAACAATGGAACTGAACTGGCTTTTTCACCAATCCCATTGGTTGTTTTATAAGGTCCCACAGTCACTGCAAGTAGAGACAAGAGAGCTCAAGTTCTGCACTCCTAGACTTTGAATCTTACTCTTTTCGCCTCAGTGTTAAGGAAAAGCATGAGAACAGAAAGTGTGTCCTGGAGATAATCAATAGCCTTGGCCCACAGGGATTCCAGGAAGCTGAGCTGGGAGCCAACAGAGACCTTACACAGATGCCCTGCATCTGTTGCTTTGTGGGTGTCAGCACAGAGAACATTTACTTCACAATCCATGGAGGAATTTGAATGAAATTCCTCATAGGATTCCCAACCCATTTCCAAAGCATCTTGGAACAATGGGAGACTCTTTAGAGTGCTCTGCATGCCTGGAATCTTACAAGGCTATGAGCTGACATAATCAGACAAAGCCCATACTTGACTACAGTAGGGAGATGCTCACAAGTTTGTCATTAGGCAGGGAGCAGCTGGAATTACTTATGAAACCATTCTTTGTGACAAAGATTGACAAAAAGAGAACCCCTTTCTAGACTCCTAACTGAGGCACACTGACTTAGCCTCTGGGAATGTTTGGAAGGAAGAGGAGTTTGGTTCCTCTGGTCTGTCCCTGGGCCCATCTCCAGAAGCGAAGGGAGTGAAGACAAGGCCAAATGGGTTGCAGAGAAGATTCCAACTTCCCAGAACCTTGCATTGAGATGAATGGGAAGCTCTGGTCTCCATGGCAACATTCTCTTGCTGACTCCAAAGATTGTAGAAATAGGTTAGGACCTCTGAGCTCCTTAAAGAAAGAAGACATATGGATGGCTAACAAACATATGAAAAGATGCTCAATATCACTCATTATCAGAGAAATGCAAATCAAGACCACAGTGAGGTACCATTTCACACCAGTCAGAATGGCTGTGATCCAAAAGTCTACAAGCAATAAATGCTGGAGAGGATGTGGAGAAAAGGGAACCCTCTTACACTGTTGGTGGGAATGCAAACTAGTACAGCCACTATGGAACAGTGTGGAGATTCCTTAAAAAATTGCAAATAGAACTGCCTTATGACCCAGCAATCCCACTGCTGGGCATACACACTGAGGAAACCAGAATTGAAAGAGACACATCTACTCCAATGTTCATTGCAGCATTGTTTATAATAGCCATGACATGGAAACAACCTAGATGTCCATCAGCAGATGAATGGATAAGAAAGCTGTGGTATGGTATATATACACAATAGAGTATTACTCAGCCCTTATAAAGAATAAATTTGACTCAGTTCTAATGAGATGGATGAAACTGGAGCCGATTATACAGAGTGAAGTGAGCCAGAACGAAAAACACCAATACAGTATACTGACACATATATATGGAATTTAGAAAGATAGTAATGATGACCCTGTAAGTGAGACAACAAAAGAGACACAGAGGTATAGAACGGATTTTTGGCCTCTGAGGGAGAGGGAGAGGGTGGGATGATTTGGGAGAATGGCATTGAAACATGTATACTGTCATGTAAGAAACGAAGCACCAGTCTATGTTCAATACAGGATACAAGATGCTTGAGGCTGGTGCACGGGGATGATCCAGAGAGATGATATGGGGTGGGAGGTGGGAGGGGGCTTTGGCATTGGGAAATCGTGTACACCTGTGGCTGATTCCTGTAAGTGTATGGCAAAACCAATACAGTATTGTAATGTAGAATAAAGAAAAAATAAAATAAATAAATAAATAAATAAATAAATAAGAATCTCTTGAACTTCCATGACCTTGGTTGGGAATTCTTCTTCTGCATATCAGCATCACCTTTGCTTACCTTTATTACAGCAAATTTGTATCAATCATCAGCTCAAGCCATGAGTCAAACTGTTTGAGCTCAAATCCTAGCTGTTATTTATTATGTTGCCTTGGGTAAGTTGCTTAATAAAGTTTGCCTTAATTAAGTTTGTTGAATTAAAGCAGACCTCATTCATTCACTTATTCTTAGTGAGAGATAACAATACTAAATTTATTCAAGAAATACACAAAGAATAGAAATGTGACAGCAACCCAGGACAGGACATATCTTCCTTCTCTCCCCCACCATGTGGGGACTGGCCTGGGGAGAAAGCTTTCATTTTAAAATGCCAGAAAAGTTACAACTGCCAATCTACAGTCAACCTAGATGAAGGTTTTGATTCTAGAAGATTGTTTCTATATAGAAGACATCTTCTTTGTAAATCTTTCCCTTTTCTGTAAAATAGAAACATCTCTCTTCCAAAATATTTGAGACAACAGCTTCCCTCCCTGTTAGGTCCCTCTCTATCCCTTGCCAAGGAGGAAGGAATGGTTTGACTCACGAGCTGGAAATCAGAATAGAACTTGCAAGGCTAGGCTCCTGATGGGTTGATTGTCTGGGACCTGCCCACAGAGAACGAGTGTTCTCTGCACCACCTGAGGTCCTATGAAAGGCAGACTCACTTGATCATGCTCACCTCCTTGCATATTGGTGGGCACATAAGTCTAGTTTTAGGTAGAAAGGAGGAAGCCCATTCTCAATAGGCCATTCAGTTGGAGTCTTGATTGTTCTCTGCCCTCTGTATTTACTTCCCAAGTGGTTCCAGAGTTAAGGGGAGAGACTGAAGATGGCTTCTCTAAAACACCAACATTCCTACTCAAGGAACTAATGTGTTCACCATTCAAAATCCAGGGGAGATGCCTGGGGAGAAAGGTGAAGAATTCTGAAGCTACTAATGCAACAAGAGTCAAATGTCAAGGAAGATCTCCTTCTAAAAGTAATCAGTAATATAAAGTACAAAATTTAGTCTTCTAATGCTGAATTTTATATAAACGTTAATGTCAGTCAGGGCCCCAGGGGCACACTCGTTGAGGATTTCTTTAGGAAAGAACTAAGGGCAAAGCTGTGGGTGGTGTATAGGGGAGTATTCCCAAGTCACCTCCTCCTCACTTTTCATTCCCTTTCTCTCCTTAAATTTGGGACAAGTCTGGTAAATGATGGCAGAAAATGTGGCTGAGTCTACCTCCTCCTTCAATAGATATGGCAAGGTCTGCAGAGCACACCCTGAACTTATTAATTACACAGTCTGTGTGACCAGGGATGGCCAGTTTGCCTGAAAAGAGCAAAGTACTCTGAGAGTAGCATAAGGGGGCAGAAAGAGAAGGAAGACCATACCAAGGGCTGATATAGGTAACTCACTCATTAGTAGGTGGCCCAGTGGAAAATCTTTGTTCCACCAATTGAGTTAGCAGCACTGTCTTGGGAAGGATATAGTATGTATGTGGAGACTGGGAGAGAGATCCAGTTTCTTCCCCTCTGGACTTAAGCAGAATTGTGAAAGGAAAAGAGTGAAATTTCCTTCCCCATATAAGGGCCCTTCCTCAATCTGGGATGCCCCAAACAATCCTACTCTATTTGAGAATGACCTATTCTAGAAAGAATAATTCACCAAAGTTAAAAGTGACTGACTGGGTTGGGTATAGGAGAGGAAGGATGTATTTACATAAGTGTACATACTCTGTCTATGAATATAGCCTGAGAGAGAGAATTCTGGTAGAGAAAGACAAGTACTCATTCCTTGTACTCACAGAAACACTAAATGGGATGAGGGAAGAAGAAAGAAAGAGGAACTGTGAGCCTGTCATTACAACAGGATACAGCCTGGATATCCTCCCCTGTCACTTCAGGAGAGAACCTGTCTACCCCTCTCAGACATGCATCACTTAATCTGTATGTAAGATCTCTGGAGAAATGCATCAGAATTTCACTTGAAAACTTTTTCTCCAAGCTCCTAACAGGAAGTTCTTCCAGTTGCTCCCCGTGTCAATGGGAATCCATTCCTTCTCTACAGGCCCTAGGACAAACTTCATTAAGTCATTCATCACCTTTGATTTCTGACACATTTCTGTCTAATTTCAGGTCCAATGCTTGCAAAGAAATAGAGGGAAAAAACAGAACAGGAAAGACTAGAGAGATCTTCAAGAAAATTAGAGATACCAAGGGAACATTTCCTGCAAAGATGGACACAATAAAGGACAGAAATGGTATAGACCTAACAGAAGTAGAAGATATTAAGAAGAGGTGACAAGAACACACAGAAGAACTGTACAAAAAAGATCTTCATGATCCAGATAACCACGATGGTGTGATCACTCCCAGAGCCAGACATCCTGGAATGAGAAGTCAAGTGGGCCTTAGGAATCATTACTACGAACAAAGCTAGTGGAGGTGACAGAATTCCAGTTGAGCTATTTCTAATTCAAAAAGATGATGCTATGAAAGTGCTGCACTCAATATACCAGCAAATTTGGAAAAATCAGCAGTGGCCATGGACTGGAAAAGTCCAGTTTTTCCCTGGACTTTTTTCATTCCAATTCCAAAGAAGGGCAAGGCCAAAGAATGTTCAATCTATCACACAATTAAACTTATCTCACATGCTAGCAAAGTAGTGCTCAAAATTCTCCAAGCCAAGCTTCAACAGTATGTGAACTGTGAACTTCCAGATGTTCAGGCTGCATTTAGAAAAGGCAGAGGAACCAGGACCAAACTGCCAACATCCATTGGATCATACAAAAAGCAAGAGAGTTCCAGAAAGACATCTGCTTTATTGACTATGCCAAAGTCTTTTACTATGTACTGCTGCTGCTGCTGCTGCTGCTAAGTCGCTTCAGTTGTGTCCAACTTTGTGCAACCCCATAGATGGTAGCCCACCAGCTGGATCATAGAAAAAGCGAGAAAATTCCAGAAAAGCATATACTTCTGCTTTATTGATTATGCCAAAGCCTTTGACTGGGTAGATCACAACAAACTGTGGAAAATTCTTAAAGAGATGGGAATACAAGACCACCTTACCTGCCTCCTGAGGAACCTACATGCAGGTCAAGAAACAAAAGTTAGAACCAGACATGGAAAAACAGACTGGTTCAAATAGGGAAAGGAGTATGTCAAGGCTATATATTGTCACTGCTTATTTAATTTTTATGCGGAGTACATCATGCAAAATGCCTGGCTGGATGAAGCACAAGCTGGAATCAAGATTGCCAGGAGAAATATCAATAACCTCAGAAATGTAGACAACACCACCCTATGGCAGAAAGTGAAGACGAACTGAAAAGCCTCTCGATGAAAGTGAAGGAGAAGAGTAAAAAAGCTTAAAACTCAATATTCAAAAAATGAAGATTATGGCATCCAGTCCCATCACTTCAGGGCAAATAGATGGGGAAACATCTATTTATTTTCTTTGGCTCCAAAATCACTGCAGACAGTGACTACAGCCATGAAATTAAAAGATGCTTACTCCTTGGAAGGAAAGTTATAACCAACCTAGATAGCATATTCAAAAGCAAAGACATTACTTTGCCAACAAAGGTCCATCTAGTCAAGGCTATGATTTTTCCAGTGGTCATGTATGGATATGAGAGTTGAACTGTGAAGAAAGCAGAGCACCAAAGAATTGATGCTTTTGAACTGTGGTGTTAAAGACTCTTGAGAGTCCCTTGGACTGCCAGGAGATCCAACCAGTCCATCCTAAAGGAGATCAGTCCTGGGTGTTCATTGGAAGGACTGATGTTGAAGCTGAAACTCCAAATCTTTGGCTACCTGATGCGAAGAGCTGACTCATTTGAAAAGACCCTTATGCTGGGAAAAATTGAAGGCGGGAGGAGAAGGAGATGACAGAGGGTGAGATGGTTGGATGGCATCACCAGCTCGATGGACATGGGTTTGGGTGGACTCCAGAAGTTGGTAATGGACAGGGAGGCCTGTCATGCTGCAGTTCATGGGGTCGCAAAGAGTTGGACATGACTGAGCAACCGAACTGAACTACACTGACATCATGTGTTGAATATTACAAAATAAATCTTTAAGAACTCATTCAATATATGATAACATACAGGAAGGAAGAAAGTAGAGAGCTTTAACTACTGGCAATTTAAATATATAAGTCTCAATTGTATCTTCCTAAACCTTGGTTATTAATCTGTTTGATAACCAAATTGTTTCATTCTGAAGTTACCTTAGACATACCCACCAATTCTATCTCCAATTGCTCATCCTTCAAACCCTCTGAAACTTCAGCCCCTCACCATTTGGGTAAGAAAAAGCTAACTGATCATCGCAAGGAGAGGCAGTTTCCTCAGGATAGGGTAGAATGCTCAGTATTATCCAGAGGTACTCAGGAAACTTTGCTATTTCAAGATCCACTTAGTTGGTTATTGGCTTCACTGGTGGTTCAGATGGTAAAGAATCTACCTGCAATATAGGAGACCTGGGTTTGATCCCTGGGTCAGGAAAATCCCTTGGAGAAGGGAATTTCTACCCACTCCAGTATTCTTGCCTGGAGGATTCCATGGACAGAGGAGCCTGGTGGGCTACAGTCCATGGGATCACAAAGAATCAGACATGACTGAGTGACTAACCCTTTCACTTTGATTTTGTTCAATTTCACATAACCTGCACTTAGGAAAGACTCTCTCTCTCTCTCTCATTCTTATTCTAGAAAATTTCCTCTGGACAAAATGCCCCTCTTCTTGTCCCTACATTTCCAGATAAAGTAAGTTCAGCCTTTTCTGTAAACATCCCCCCCCCCTTAATTCTCTCTGGCAGGTTTATAATCCCAGGTGTCTGTTAAAAATAAATTTGAAAATATGGAAAAACAGAATGGATATATATCATTCATGGAAATAAGTCTTTAAATATCACATGAAACTGTGTGACACCTTTCAAAGTGTTGAACAAGTTACTAAAACCTCAAGCACTAGAAAAAATGGCTTCTCTAATTTTGTTCCATCATGTTACCCCTTATTCAGTCGATCCAGTCAGGTGCTGTGCACTGGTCAGGCAAAAGGCTGGGTGCTGCAGCTTGTAGCAAGTATAAAGAGCTCATAAAACATGCGGGAAGTTGATAGGACCTCTATGTTATTATCCATGTCTCAAGGAAGAAAATAAATTTCAAATCCACTGGACATAGTGGGCCTTTTGTTGGGTACTTGGGCAAGAAGGTGCAGGAATGCAAAAGAGGCATACGACATAGGGCATATAGTATATAAGCCCTCTGAGACCCCACAGTCTACTTAAGGATGTGAAATATTTTAAGGAATATGCAATTAAAAAGAAGTGGCAAAACAACCAAAGCTATATGGTTATGCACTTCCTTCTTCCCAACCCAAAGTTGCCCTGCTCCTCACCCTCTAAATCCATTCTGAAGCCACTCTTCCAGGGTTGACTAACTGCCTCTCTCCTCATATTCTGCACTCAGACACTTCAGACTTCCTCTGACCTCTGAAACTGAGAGTAGTTATTCTCCCAGGCCCTTCATAGCCAGGAAGTGAGGTAGACATTGGCCCGGAAATCAGTGTCATTTACAAACTATACAAAGCAGGTTCAATGTCTTCCCCACCCAGCGTCCACTGAAACTGAAATACACTGAGAATCTTGCGAGTTAGTGGTGGGAATCTGTCATGAGACAACCTCAGGCTCAGAGGTGGGTTGACATTGGGTATTAGGTGCAGACCAATGGTAAGATGAGGAAAAATCAGAGAGAAAGCAGAGACAGACCCAGAAACATGAGAGGAAACTTTCATGTGGCCTTTGGAAGATGGACACAGAGAAACTCAGCTCCTGAGAACCCATCTACATGCCCCAGTGGCCATACTTTTTCTGCAGTGCTGAGACATTACACTGCTACACATCAAACTAGTGTAAACTGCTTTGTATATTTTTCAGAAGAGACATGACCAGAACATAGGCCATTGCCTCGCTGCATCCATAACATTCCTATTTTGAGCCCTGCTAGTCACTGCCTGCCCCCAACACTGATTTGTTCTAAGATGCTGATCACTCCTGCTCGTGCACAGAAACTTTGACATATCACCTTGCCCTTACCTTCTGTACTGCCACCATCCTAGGTAATTTCAAAAACCATGTTGATAACTGGGATGGTAAATTTTAGATGTCAACTTGACTGGGCTAAGAGATACTGGGATATCTAGTAAATTAATTCTGGGTGTGTCTGGGAAGGTGTTTTCAGATTTCAATATTTGAATAAACAGACAAAGGAAGATCCACTCTCACAATGTGAGCATCACCCAGTCCTTTGAGGGAAGCAGAGGGTGAGATTCCTGCCACACTCCCCCCAACCCGCCCTCACCCTCCTTGAGCCTGACGTCAATGTTCTGCTCTCACGCAATGGAGTTCCTGCTTCTCAGGCCTTCAGACTCTGGGACTTACATCAGCACCCTCAGATGTGTCTGGGAAGGTGTTTTCAGATTTCAATATTTGAATAAACAGACAAAGGAAGATCCACTCTCACAATGTGAGCATCACCCAGTCCTTTGAGGGAAGCAGAGGGTGAGATTCCTGCCACACTCCCCCCAACCCGCCCTCATCCTCCTTGAGCCTGACGTCAATGTTCTGCTCTCACGCAATGGAGCTCCTGCTTCTCAGGCCTTCAGACTCTGGGACTTACATCAGTACCCTAACCCCCTACAATTCCCTCCCTCCCAACCCAGGCCTTTGGACTGAATTATCCCACCAGCTTGCCTGGTTCTCCAGCTTGCAGACAGGACACCATGGGCCTTCTCAGCCTCCATAATCAGGTGAACCAGTTCCCCTAACACAGCTCCTCTTATACTGCTTCTGTTTCTCTGGAGAATGCTGACTAATACAATACCCCATCCAACAGACTGCTTTAGTGTTTATTCTTCATTCCCATCGTGGCACCACCAGAAGCTTCTCCAGTTCCACCCTTCCCTTTGCACAGTCCTCTCCAAGATCAGCTCCCTTAATGACAAATTCATCTTTCAGCTCATGTCTCACGTGGCCTTGCTACAGAGGTGGCAGGGCTTCCTGGTGGCTCAACGGCAAAGAATCCACCTGCCGATGCAGGAGATGCAAGTTCAGTCCTTGGGTTGGGAAGAACCCCGGGAGAAAGAAATGGCAACCCACTCTAGTATTTTTGTCTGAGAAATCCCAAGAACAGAGGAGCCTGGCAGACTACAGTCCATGGGGTCGCAAAAGAGTCAGATACAACTTAGCGACTAAAACAACAAAAGAGTTGTGACATCACCAGCCACATGAGATGAAGCCA
>SJYC01037828.1:0-18835 GCA_006408675.1 Madoqua kirkii
CATTCCTTCTCTACAGGCCCTAGGACAAACTTCATTAAGTCATTCATCACCTTTGATTTCTGACACATTTCTGTCTAATTTCAGGTCCAATGCTTGCAAAGAAATAGAGGGAAAAAACAGAACAGGAAAGACTAGAGAGATCTTCAAGAAAATTAGAGATACCAAGGGAACATTTCCTGCAAAGATGGACACAATAAAGGACAGAAATGGTATAGACCTAACAGAAGTAGAAGATATTAAGAAGAGGTGACAAGAACACACAGAAGAACTGTACAAAAAAGATCTTCATGATCCAGATAACCACGATGGTGTGATCACTCCCAGAGCCAGACATCCTGGAATGAGAAGTCAAGTGGGCCTTAGGAATCATTACTACGAACAAAGCTAGTGGAGGTGACAGAATTCCAGTTGAGCTATTTCTAATTCAAAAAGATGATGCTATGAAAGTGCTGCACTCAATATACCAGCAAATTTGGAAAAATCAGCAGTGGCCATGGACTGGAAAAGTCCAGTTTTTCCCTGGACTTTTTTCATTCCAATTCCAAAGAAGGGCAATGCCAAAGAATGTTCAATCTATCACACAATTAAACTTATCTCACATGCTAGCAAAGTAGTGCTCAAAATTCTCCAAGCCAAGCTTCAACAGTATGTGAACTGTGAACTTCCAGATGTTCAGGCTGCATTTAGAAAAGGCAGAGGAACCAGGACCAAACTGCCAACATCCATTGGATCATACAAAAAGCAAGAGAGTTCCAGAAAGACATCTGCTTTATTGACTATGCCAAAGTCTTTTACTATGTACTGCTGCTGCTGCTGCTGCTGCTAAGTCGCTTCAGTTGTGTCCAACTTTGTGCAACCCCATAGATGGTAGCCCACCAGCTGGATCATAGAAAAAGCGAGAAAATTCCAGAAAAGCATATACTTCTGCTTTATTGATTATGCCAAAGCCTTTGACTGGGTAGATCACAACAAACTGTGGAAAATTCTTAAAGAGATGGGAATACAAGACCACCTTACCTGCCTCCTGAGAACCTACATGCAGGTCAAGAAACAAAAGTTAGAACCAGACATGGAAAAACAGACTGGTTCAAATAGGGAAAGGAGTATGTCAAGGCTATATATTGTCACTGCTTATTTAATTTTTATGCGGAGTACATCATGCAAAATGCCTGGCTGGATGAAGCACAAGCTGGAATCAAGATTGCCAGGAGAAATATCAATAACCTCAGAAATGTAGACAACACCACCCTATGGCAGAAAGTGAAGACGAACTGAAAAGCCTCTCGATGAAAGTGAAGGAGAAGAGTAAAAAAGCTTAAAACTCAATATTCAAAAAATGAAGATTATGGCATCCAGTCCCATCACTTCAGGGCAAATAGATGGGGAAACATCTATTTATTTTCTTTGGCTCCAAAATCACTGCAGACAGTGACTACAGCCATGAAATTAAAAGATGCTTGCTCCTTGGAAGAAAGGTTATGACCAACCTAGACAGAATATTAAAAATCAGAGACCTTACGTTGTTGACAAAGGTCTGTCTCTTCAAAGCTATGGTTTTTCCAGTAGTTATGTATGGATGTGACAGTTGGACCAAAAAGAAGGCTGAGCACCAATGAACTGATGCTTTTGAACTGTATACTGGAGAAGACTCTTGAGAGTCCCTTGGACTGCAAGGAGATCCAACCAGTCAATCCTAAAGGAAATCAGTCCTGAATATTCATTGGAAGGATTGATACTAAAGCTGAAACTCCAATACTTTGGCTACCTGATGAGAAGACCTGACTCTCTGGGAAAGACCCTGATGCTGGGAAAGATTGACGGCAGGAGGAGAAGGGGACGACAGAGGATGAGATGGCTGGATGGCATCACCGACTTGATAGACACAAGTTTGAGCAAGCTCTGGGAGTTGGTAATGGACAGGGGTGCCTGGCAAACTGCAGTTCATGAGGTCTCAAAGAGTCGGACACGACTGAGTGACTGAACTGAACTGAATGTTTGCCTACTTCACATTAAGAGAAGCTGCTGTCCCTGCTTAAATGTGTATGTCTGGACTAGTATCTCACATTAAAAAAATCTAGAAATTCATATTTTAGATGAATCATTCACTCTGTTATCCTATGTGTGGCCTGCTAACTTGTTGAATCACTCAAATTATCACCAAGTTGGGCCTTGCAAACTCATGACCAATATGTTCCTTCCAATCACTTCAATGGACCCTTATAACATTGTATTTTTGCAGACAAATACTGAATCACTGCCATGCCTTCAGGCAGCAGCATCACTATTTGAAAATGACATAGTGTGTTTGAAACAGGAGATGGGCCTCTGAAAAGCCAGGAATGTAAGAATTCTTGTAAACCAGAATTAACTTTCCATATGTATTGTCAACCACATTTTAGAAATCCTCAGTTTCTGATTTATTGTGGTCAGTCTTGGGTTTATCTCCAGATTCCCACCCCATCCTTAGATGGATAGTAAATTTTACGGACAATAACAATAAAACCCCAAATTTCATGGAACTAGTGATGGCCTCCATTTAAGAGATTATTTTCATAAAGGAAACCTTTAGGCATAAGGGGTGAAAACAGGACTCTCCTGTTATAGTGATTCCCATATTTTTGGAACAGCCTAGAATATTTTAGGTATTGATAGGATCATCAACATTGTAGTGTGCCAAGTTAGATAGTATTTAAAATTTTAAAATAAATATCATATAGAATCATCATTACTTCATAATAGGAGGTACATTTTGAACACCAAAATGTAAGAAAGCTATAATCTTACACTGAATTAAGAAACAGTTGGCCATAGTGCACTGATTTTTAAATAGATTTTAAACTCTTTTAAGTGCTGAAAAATTGTATGATATACTTTAATCTGTGATGCTATTTTGCATGTAATTAATTTTGGTAGAGGTGTGGTCAAGTTAGGAATATACCTTAGGGATATATTCACCTGTGGGACACAAAGAAGAGCTCATTCAATTTTTGCTTTTATCATAGATGTTGTCTAAAATCCAGCTTGATAAAAGTAGAAAGACAGAAAGTGAGTCCCTCAGTTGTGTCCAACTCTTTGCAACCCTAGGGACTGTAGCCTGCCAGGCTCCTCTGTCCATGGGATTCTCCAGGTAAGAATCCTGGAGTGTGTTGCCCTTTCCTTCAGGGGATCTTCCCATTCCAGGGATTGAACCTGTGTCTCCTACATTGCAGGCAGATTCTTTAGCATCTGAGCCACCAGGGAAGCCCTGATAGAGGTATATGGGCCCAAATGGAAACAATATACCTAGTAATACCATTTTTTTTCAGTAAAGACTGTGGAAGGTTGAATTGTGTTCCCCATAGAAATATGCTGAAATCTCAACTCCCAGTACCTGTGAATATAAACTTAATTGGAAATAGTTTTGCAGATGTAATTAAGTTAACATGAGGTCATACTGGATTAGGGTGGTCCCTAGTCCAGCGATTCATATCTTTATAAGAGAAAGGAGAGCAGCACAGAGACACAGAGAAAAATGCAGAGGGAAGATGGCCATGTGAGGATGGAGGCAAGTCAAGGAACGCCAGGGATTGCTAGGATACAACAGAAGCTAGGAAGAGGAAAGCAAGGGTGTTTCTCTAGAAGTTTCAGAGGAAGCATGGTCCTGTCAACACTTTAATTTTGGACTTTTGGTCTCAAGAACTGTGAGATGATACATTTCTATTGTTTCAAGCTGCCACTTTACAGTTCCTCTCCTCCAGTTCCGGGCTCTGCTTTCTTTCTACATGTGTAAGGAAAGATCAAGGGAGGATACCAAAGACCAAAACATCACAGGCTGTAGGAAAGGGTGCCCCATTCAGCAGTCGTTTGTGTGGGGACAGCACATTTTGTCACAGATGAACATTGGTCATCAGAGTTTTCACAACTGATGAAAAAAAACTAAAAAAACACCTTGACAAAGTAGCAAGAATGTTGCCCATTCATGTGTTCTCATCATCCTGTAACAGGTTTTCTTAATGCAGTTACCCTTGGACTGAAGCATCCCTTGGACTGAAGTATCCCATTGACCAGAACGGCTCTTCTGGAAGCCAAAACCCAAATGGCCGAGACTGAGGAGGAAACTCCGAGGCCTTTGGCCTTCCAAGTAAAGACTTAGATTCCTCTGCCTTCCAGGCTCTTCAGCTAAGTCTATTAAACCAGAGTCTCCCGCAAGACAGCTGTCCCCACTGGCGATGGGGCAATGGTCTCTAGGGGAACAACGGTCCAGGCCACTCAAAGCAGTCAGATAAACCTATGAGAGAGGTTCTTAAAGCAACTACAAGAGCCCCCATCTGCGTTTGCCCTCCTGCACTGCTGTTTGTGAGTCTGGCGAGGGCAATGCCTTCCCAGTGGCTCTTGGATTACGGACTGTATTTAAATGCCTGGCTCAAAACCCTTACCCACCTCTCTCAAATTTGACAACTCTTTAACCATTATTGATAGAAGGGATACAGATGTTCAGCCCTTTTCTTACTGGGGGGACTGTTTCTTTAGAAGAAGGGGGAGAATTGGCCTTTTTTCTTCTTTCTCTTTTTTTCAGACACATATTTTATCTTTATGTTTGTATAAAGAACTGCCAAGAGATGCATCTGGTCCCCAAATCAAGAATCTCACACTCCTCCCAACTGACAGCTTTCCAAGTGCCTTTCTTTGTGATCTCTGCCCAAATAAGCTGTAGGCAGAACTCATTGGACAAATAACCCACACCTTGTAGAAAAAAAAAAAGAATCACTTTCTCACCAGTGCCAGAAAGAATGGCATCGATGACATTTTTCAGGACACCCCTCTCCCCCAGCCTTTTACTTTTTGTGTGTAATTCATTTTCTGATTAATATTTTCAGCAGCTAGAGCAAATGTCAGTTTAATTAAATTCCCACACTACCCCCACTCCGTTATCCAATTAGTGGGTTCACTGGCTCCTCAACAACCTTCAGTGTCTGCGTTTTCATGAATGCTCAGTTGCTTCTGGCCTCGCCAAAAAAATCTGTTACATATTAAGTTATAATAAGATATAGGCAATTATAGTAGCAGCAGGACAAATAGATTTGTATGGTTCATTACAAGGGATTTCTGGAACATACGTAGTGGAAATAGACTGTTTCTGGGGCAGAGCATATTTTGGAGGAAAAATACATTTAAGGGGGGTAGTGCTTGTAGAAGAAATCATTATGAGTTTCTATAAGAAGTTCTGGGTACAAGGAAATCCTATCAGCCCAGTAGCTCTCTGTTACTTAGCTGAGTGATGTTTCAACATATAACCACAAACAGAAGTGAAAGATAAAAGGATTTCCCATGGTAAATGGGTGGGACCTGTTTTTCATTTTTAGAAAGAGTAATGCCATTGTCGTGGCATTGAAATAGACAATATCAGCAAGAGGAAGAAAGTAATTACTGGAGGAGCATCTGACACATGGCCACCCATGTGCCACACACTTTGCCCACATCACCTCATTTAAAACTCATGACTACTCTGAGAGATATTATTAGAGATACAAAAATGATAGTTTCATAGTTTTAATAGTGACTGTTTTATGAAACAAAATCAAAGCTCAAGAAGCAATAACTGCTCAAGGTCACCCAGGATCTGTCTCACTCCAAAGACTGTCCTATTTCCATAACACTATTCCTGGGTCAATGTATAAAGTGGAGGGGGAGAATTTCTGCCTGCAATAATAATTCTAGAAATACCAGAGAAGTCCCTCCCTTAGGTTAATTACTGTATTAGACAATAAACATCACTCACTATACATTAGTTTATGCCTGACATTTAGTAGGTTTTGATAGCAGAGTGAAGGGATGGTATTCCACTCAAAGGGTGAGAAAAGGGTTTCCTTAATGGGAATGAAAATGTGCTTAAAGGAATGATGGAGTAGATTAGAATTAGTTGAATTCAAAATGTTGTCTAAGTAGACTCTGAAGCAGACCACTTTAATGCCGCAGCTCTACATCAAGGACATTAAAAAGTCCCAAATTGGGAAATATGGTATCTTCCTATATCCTAAGAGCTGGACTTGGAAAGAACCTTGAGAAATCTTGTTCCTCCTGTCACCCAATTTACCCCTAAACCAAAAGAATTGTTTTATCTTAAAAACTTTCAAGGATGGTGGTTCTCCAGCAGTTTTATACTTTCCATATAGAGAAGTGTTTTTAACCAATACCAATCTGCAGAATCCATTTTATGAGTCCCAGGATAAATTCAAGGCATTCTGCCTAATTCGTCAGCCTAGATTGGAAAATGGGGTTGAAAAATCCCATATAAGTAAATACTTTATGAATTTATATGGGCTGAAGTCACTGAGCCCAGAATATTATCAAGCTCCCCAGAGACACCAGAGCAGCATGTGAAAATGACTTTAAAGAGATGTGCCAAGATGTTGACCTCTTCCCTTTGAGAAACAAGGGTGGGAATGGGAGATTTTGAGCTGGTCACTGGGATGAGAAGAGAACTGAACAAAACCAGCATACTCAATTTAGAGTGAAGGTTAGCTGAACCTGCAAATGCCAGCAGCTAACCAAGGAATGGAAACATAGTTGCTAAGTTGTGTGAAGGTCAGCAGTGTCTTTTGTCTGAATGGCACTGCCAACTGTGTGTGTGCGTGTTCAGTTACTCAGTTGTATCTGACTCTCTGCAATCCCATGGACTGTAGCCCTCCAGGCTCCTCTGTCCATGGAATTTTTTGGGCAAGAATACTGGAGTGGGTTGCTATTTCCTGGGGATCTTCTGACCCAGAGATCAAACCCTTGACTCTTGCATCTCCTGCACTGGCAGTTGAATTCTTTACCGGACTTTATTTTTCTGGGCTCCAAAATCACTGCAGATGGTGACTGCAGCCATGAAATTAGAAGACGCTTACTCTTTGGAAGAAAAGTTATGACCAACCTAGATAGCATATTCAAAAGCAGAGACATTACTTTGCCGACTAAGGTCCGTCTAGTCAAGGCTATGGTTTTTCCAGTAGTCATGTACGGATGTGAGAGTTGGACTGTGAAGAAAGCTGAGCACCAAAGAATTGATGCTTCTGAACTGCAGTGTTGGAGAAGACTCTTGAGAGTCCCTTGGACTTCAAGGAGATCCAACCAGTCCATTCTGAAGGAGATCAGAATGGGATTTCTTTGGAAGGAATGATGCTAAAGCTAAAACTCCAGTACTTTGGCCACCTCATGTGAAAAGTTGACTCACTGGAAAAGACTCTGATGCTGGGAGAGATTGGAGGCAGGGGGAGAAGGAGACAACAGAGGATGAGATGGCTGGATGGCATCACTGACTCGATGGACATGAATCTGAGTGAACCCTGGGAGTTGGTGATGGACAGGGAGGCCTGGTGTGCTGCAATTCATGGGGTCGCAAAGAATTGGACACGACTGAGCAACTGAACTGAACTGAACTGAACTGAACTAAGAGCTACCTGGGAAGCCCAAAGGTCGAGTTGCTGCTTTGGCCCAGAAACAAAACCCGGGTCAACTGCTTGGAAGGCAGCTATGTTCATCCCTATAACACCAACAAAGCACAAAGTTGTTGTCTAGTTGCTAAGTTCTATATAACTCTTTGCAACGCTATGCACTGAAGCCCACCAGACTCTGTCCATGGGGTTTCCTAGGCAAGAATACTGGAGTGGATTGTATTTCCTTCTCCAGGGGATCTTCTCAACCCAGGGATAGAACACACATCTTCTGCATTGCAGGTGGATTCTTTACTGCTGAGCCAGCAGGGAAGCCCCTTGGTGGTGTCAAAATGGTCTCTTCTGTGTTCTGTGTGTCCACTTTCTCTGGTCTCTGAGTTGGCTTTTCTTCCCAGGGAAGCATCATGGTGCAGTGGCGAATGCTGAATTTGGAATCCTAGGAAGTGAATTTCATCTGTCTCTGCTTTTATGTACTTGTTTTTAATCAAAACAAGTAGAAAACTTCCAAAACTTGGAAGTCTTCATTTCCTTATCTCCAAAATGAGAAGTTCTGAATTCATGACCACATGCTCTGTTTCTTTTTTTCTTAATTGAAGTATGATTGGCATACAACATCCCATCAGTTTCAGGTGCACAACATAATGATTCAAAATATGTATACATTGCAAAGTGATCATCACAGTGAGTCATTACCATCTGTCACCATATGAAGTCACATAATTTTTTTCATGTGATGAGAGCAACTTGCAAATTTCATACTACAATATTACTGACTGTGATAGCTCATGAGCTTTTGGCTTCCCTGATAGCTCAGTTGGTAAAGAATCCACCTGCAATGCAGGAGACCCCAGTTCGATTTCTGGGTTGGGAAGATCTGCTGGAGAAAGGATAGGCTACCCACTCCAGTATTTTGGGGTTTCCCTTGTGGCTCAGCTGGCAAAGAATCCGCCTGCATTGTGGGAGACCTGGGTTCGATTCCTGGGTTGGGAAGATCCCCTGGAGAAGGGAAAGACTACCTACTCCAGTATTCTGGCCTGGAGAATTCCATGGACTGTATAGTCTATGGGGTTACAAAGAGTCAGACACGATTGAGCAACTTTTACTACTATCACTATAGTTATCAGGCTGCATATTACATCCCAATGAGCTATTAGTTTTATAATGGAGGTTTGTACCTCTTGAATTCCTTCACCCATTTTGCCTATCCCTCAGACCCTGTCCCCCTAGCAACCACCAATCTGTTCTCCATATCCATGAGTTTTGTTTGGCTTGTTCATTTATTTTTTAGATTCTGTATATAAGTGAAATCATATGGTATCTGTCTTTCTCTGACTTACCTCACTTTGCTTTATATACTCAAAATCTATTCCTGTTATTACAAATGGCAAGGTTTCTTTTTATGGCTGTATAGTATTCCATTGTATATACATATACAACATTTTCTTTATCCATTTATTTCTTGATGGACACTTAGGTTGTTTCCATATCTTGGCTGTTGTAAATAATGCTGCAGTGAACATAGGGGTTCATATTTCTTTTCAAATTATCATTTTCATTTTTTCCAAATATTTAGAATTTCTTCAAATAAATTCAGAAGTGGAATTGCTTTATCACATGGTAGTTCTTTTTTGAAAAAATTTTGAGGTATCTCCATACTGTTTTTCATAGTGTTTGTACCAATTCACAGTCCTACCAATGGTACACAAGGGTTCCTTTTTCTCCAAATCCTTGCCAACACTTGTTATTTCTTGTCCTTTTGAGAACAGGCCACTCTCACAGGTGTGAGGTGATATCTCACTGTGGTTTTGATTTGCATCTTCTTATGATCAGTGAGCCTGAACATCTTTTCATGTGCCTGCATCTGTTAGCCATCAGTATGTTTTCTTTGGAAAAATGTCTGTTCAGGTCCCTGCCCATTTTGAAAATGTATTACTTGCTTTTGTTGTTGTTGTTGTTGTTGTTGTTATTGAGCTATGTGTGTGCTTTCTATTTTTTGTATATTAATCCTTTATCAGATATATGATTTGGAAATATCTTCTCTCATTCTATAGAATCCTTTAAAAGTTTGTTGGTGGTTTCCTTGGCTGTGCAAAATCTTTTTAGTTTGATGTAGCAACTCAGTGGTAAAGAATCTGCCTGCAATGCAAGAGCCACAGGAGATGCTGGTTCAATCCCTGGGTGGGAAAGATCCCTAGTAGGAGGGCATGGCAACCCAACCCATTCCAGTATTCTTGCCTGGGGAATCTCATGGACAGAGGAGCCTGGTGAGCTACAGTCCTTAGTGTCACAAAGAGTCAGACACGGCTGAAGTGACGGAGCACAGCACAGTGCTATATATTACTGCTTTTGAAATCAGATCCAAAAAATACTGTCAAATGAGACAAGCTTATTGCTAGAGCCACAGGAGATGCTGGTTCAATCCCTGGGTGGGAAAGATCCCTAGTAGGAGGGCATGGCAACCCAACCCATTCCAGTATTCTTGCCTGGGGAATCTCATGGACAGAGGAGCCTGGTGAGCTACAGTCCTTAGTGTCACAAAGAGTCAGACACGGCTGAAGTGACGGAGCACAGCACAGTGCTATATATTACTGCTTTTGAAATCAGATCCAAAAAATACTGTCAAATGAGACAAGCTTATTGCTCATGGTTTCTTCTTGAAGTTTTATAGTTCCAAATCTTACATTCAACCCTTTAATTCATTTTGAGTTAATTTTTGTGTATGGTATAAAATAGTAGTCCGGTTTCATTCTTTTGCACATAGCTGCTGACTAGTTTCCCAAATACCATTTACTGAAGTGACTGTCCTTTTACCATTGCGTATTCTTGCCTCGTTCGTTGTAAGTTAATTAGTCATACACGTGTGGGCTTTTTCTGGGCTCTCTACTCTGTTCTATTGTCTATGTGGCTGTTTTTGTGCCAATACCATACCATTTTGATTATTCTAGCTTTGCAATATGGTTTTAAATCTGGGTACACAGTACTTCTAACTTTGTTCTTCTTTCTCAATACCACTTTGCTATTCAAGATCCTTTGTTGTACCAAACAAACTAGAATTGTTTGTTTTATCTCTGTGAAAAATGCCACTGGAATTTTGATAGAGATTGCAATGAGTCTCTAGATTGCTTGGGGTATAGATATTTCTACAATATTATTTCTTTCAATTAATGAGCATTGCATTCTTTCCATTCACATGTGTCTTTAATTTCTTTCATCGATGCCTTATCATTTTTGGTATATAGCTTTTTCATGTCCTTTATTAAATTTATACCTAGGGATTTTATTCTTTTAATAAAATTATAAATGGCATTAACTTTAAATTCTTTCTTTCTGATAGTTCATTGTTAGTGTTAAAAAATGCAACAGATTTCTATATGCTGACTTTTTTACCTTTCAAATTTACTGAATTCTTTTTATTAGTTCTGTCAGTTTTCTGGTGGAGTGTTTATAGTTTTCTATATATGAAAATCATGTCAACTGCAAACTGTGACAGATATACTCCTTTATAATTCAGATGTTTTTATTCACTTTTCCTGCCTAGCTGTGCTTACTAGGACTTCTAGTACTTGTTGACTTAAGTGGCAAGATGGGGCATTCTTTTTTTGTTCCTGATTTAACAGAAATGCTGTAAGCTTTTCGCCAGAGTATGATGTTAGGTGGAGGCTTGTCATACACGGCCTTTATTATATTGATGTACTTTCCATCTATTCCCATTTTATTAAGAATTTTATCATAAGTGTGTGTTAAATTTTGTCAAAAACTTTTTCTGCATTTATTGAAATGATCATATAATGTATATTCTTCATTATGTTAATATGCTATATCATGTTGATTAATTTGCTGATAATGAACCATCCTTAAATAACACCCAAAAAAGATGTCCTTTTCATTATAGGGGACTGGAATGTTAAAGTAGGAAGTTACATGTATAATATCATATGTGAAATGAATCGCCAGTCCAGGTTCAAAGCATGATACAGGATGCTCGGGGCTGGTGTACTGGGATGACCCAGGGGATGGTATGGGGAGAGAGGTGGGAGGGGGGTTCAGGATGAGGAACACATGTACACCTATGGCGGATTCATGTCAATGTATGGCAAAACCAATACCATATTGTAAAGTAATCAGCCTCCAATTAAAATAAAGTTATATTTTTTTAAAAAACCTAAAAAAAAAAAAATAAGACCTTTATTCACTCCCTGTTCTGATCATAGACGTATATGACTTTAATTATGACTAAGTACTTATGTTTTAATTATAAGCATTTAATTACATTATCTAATTGTGACATATTTACACTTCCAGAAGTACTTAATTATGAAAAGGGATATATTTCTATAAACTAAAAAAAGTAATGAATTTTTCATTTTGGGAGCAAGATTTCATTTCTCTTGAAGACTACTGGACAGATAATTGTAAAAAGAGCAAAGAGTAAAGTAAAAAATCAGCTAATTCAGTAAAATTGATATATTGACCATTGAGGTTTTACATATTTTAGAATAAAATCTCCCCACTTTTTAAAGATATTTTCTAAGTTGAATGAACTTTTAACTCAAAATCTAAAGTAAAAAAAAAAAATAAGACCTTTATTCACTCCCTGTTCTGATCATAGACGTATATGACTTTAATTATGACTAAGTACTTATGTTTTAATTATAAGCATTTAATTACATTATCTAATTGTGACATATTTACACTTCCAGAAGTACTTAATTATGAAAAGGGATATATTTCTGTAAACTAAAAAAAGTAATGAATTTTTCATTTTGGGAGCAAGATTTCATTTCTCTTGAAGACTACTGGACAGATAATTGTAAAAAGAGCAAAGAGTAAAGTAAAAAATCAGCTAATTCAGTAAAATTGATATATTGACCATTGAGGTTTTACATATTTTAGAATAAAATCTCCCCACTTTTTAAAGATATTTTCTAAGTTGAATGAACTTTTAACTCAAAATCTAAAGCTACAAAATTAAGAAGTTGAAGAAAGACACTCCAAAATTTTCCCTCCAGAAACATTCTAAGGGCTTAAAGGCCAGTCTGTGTCCCTGAGGTCCATTATTAATACATGTGGGACAGAATGATTAACATGGAATGAGAGACGACAGGGGGAACTCCCGCCAAAGAGGAAAAAGACAGATGAGGTTTTAAATTTTGAGAAAGTCCAAATTCTCAAGGGCTCTGATCTATTGACATAAGAATATTGTGGCAGACAGAATGAGAAAAGTAATTAGAGCAGATTTCTCAACCCCAGCACTATTGACATTTTGTGCTGAATAATCCTTTGTTTCAGGGTCTGTCCTATGCATGATAGGATATTTAGCAGCAAGCCTGTCTCTACCCAATGGATGCCAATGGCACTCTCCCTGAAATAGTTATACTCAAAAATGTCTCTAGACATCTCCAAATGTCCCCTGGGAAAGGCAAAATTGCCCCTGGTTGAGAACCATTGGATTAGAAAAAGTCAAAGGGGCTTCCCTGGTGGCTCAGACAGTAAAGAAAAAGTCAGAGGAACTACTGAGTAAGTCAAAAAAAGGGAAAAAGGGACACAGGGTTTGTTTTTCTTCTTATTATTATTCACCAGTTAATTGATGCATACATTCCGTCCAAGTCACAGTACTGGCCACTGTGTTCCAAAGATGAGTAGAGCATGGTCACTGTTCAGAGCTGAAAGTCTACTTCTAAGACAAAGAGGCATTGTCTTAGAAGAGATCATGGATTTAGTTATGTGAGATGTTGGTTTTAATGTATAAACAAAGTTACCCAAGATAGGTCCCTACCTTGCTCGAGATGCATAGCACACCTGGTTATGGTGGATGAAGGGAATTGGGCATAAGCATTCAGTTCAGCTTCCTAGAGTACTCCCCCTGACCTGCACCAGCAGAATATATAAAACTGCTTGGTGCAGAATCCCTTGCCATCAGGTTTCTGGTGCAAACTGGTTAAGTACTTCAATTCTTTGCATGAGACTGAATCCACAAGTGAACACCAGCCAGCCTTCCTCCTACTCAGAGGCACAGTCCTGGGGTGTCTGGGTTTTCTGCAGCTATGTCCCAGTGCCCATATTAAGCTCTGTGGGGGTCCAGAGGTAGGGGCGGTTGGGATAGTGCTGGCTTCCTGACCCCCGAACAGCAGCAGGTATAGCACTGTATTCTTGAATTCAACAGGTCACTCCTAATTCCACATGCCTGCTCTGAGAGAGGCAGCGGCACTCCTGACAGGCCAGGTAGCAGTATTCTGGAATTTTTTCTGAAACATTCAGCAATGGTCTCCAGCACTCTGATGAATATGTATGAGCTGGATTCCTTGAATTATAGTTTATCCTGCTTAAAATATGTAGAATGAATTTTGCTTTTTGCAAATTGAGCCCAGCAACTCTATACAACAAACTGCGATAACTCAGTAAACCCATCACACAGTGCGATCACACACCCCCAGTACGGAAACAGATGATAGATTCTTCAGTGAAGCACCAGATGAAGAATTTGGCTTCCATTTAGGGGCCATGCTGCATGAAAAATATGTTTGCTTTTGTTTGTGTGTTGTTGAATTGATATGAGTAAAAATATAAGATTTGCACTCTAAGTGCAGTGCCAGAGATAAGCACAGGGTACAATATGGAGGCGGTACACAGTGAGGGAAAATTTTTTAGAGAAGTGATGCCAGAGCTGAGTCTTAAACTACTGAGCAATATGCCAGGAAAATTGCGTTCAATGACTAAAGAACACAGCAGGTCAATCCTGAAGGAAATCAACCCTGAATATTCATTGGAAGGACGGATGCTGAAGCTGAAGCTCCAATGCTGTGGTCACCTGATGCACAGTACCAACTCATTGGGAAGGACTCTGATGCTGGGAAAGATTGAGGGAAGGAAGAGAAGGGGGTGACAGGAGATGAGATGGTTGAATGGTACCATCGACTCAATAGACACGAATCTGAGCAAGCTCTGGGAGATAGTGATGGACAGGGAAACCTGCTGTGTAGCATCCATGGGGTCCCAAAGAGTCGAACACAAAACAACTGAGTAACTGAACACACAACGCCAAGCAGAGGATGTGCCACAGGTATAAAGAATTGAGACAGCATGTTATAAGTATAGGGCAGGAAACTGTTTACGGGAACTGGATTGTATAATGACAGGTAGTGCATTTCCAGAGATCAACTGGATGGCAGAGACAAGAGCATGAAAGAGGGGGAGCACTATAACTTCCACAATTTCTTGAGTCTAAGAGGCCACTGATTATAAGACACACTGTAAGGCATTTCAGGCTTCCCTCATCGCTCAGTTGGTAAAGAATCCGCCTGCAGTGCAGGAGACCCTAGTTCGATTCGTGGGTTGAGATCCCCTGGAGAAGGCTACCCACTCCAGTATTCTTGGGCTTCCCTTAGAATGCACCCACAATGCGGGAGACCTTGGTGTGATCCCTGGGTTGGGAAGATTCCCTGGAGTAGGGAAAGGCTACCCACTCCAGTATTCTGGCCTGGAGAATCCCATGAACTATACAGTCCACGGGGTCACAAAGAGTCCAACACAACTGAGTGACTTTCACTTTCACATCAAGACGTCTCAAGTTAAAAATGTAAGCACTACAATAAATGTACTAATTTGTTTTAAAACTAACTAAAAAATACCATTCATCTATTAATCTAAGCTTTCTCTTTTTAATACCTAAACCAAAATTCTACCTAAACTTTCTTCACAATATTTGCCTGTGAGTCTAGAGGATCTGGCGTTTCTCTCTAATAAGCCACTTTCAGTCATTTGGAGGTTGGTTAAAGTTAGCTGTCACTGGTGCCTGTGGTTTTGACTTTCTAAAAGTTTGTCAGTAAATTTCAAGTCACATCAAATTATATGAAGATTTCTTCCTCTGCATTTCTTATTCAGTTAAATCCGACATTTTGTTTTTCCATTGTTACATTACATATTACTACAGGTCAAATAGCTTCTCTTAAAAGTTAGCCAGAAACTTTTCACAGATTGATATTCTAATACTGAAAAATCATCCTATGTGGAAAAGAAATTAGTCACATGAATTTTTCCCTGTTTTGGGAAGCCTGTGATCTGTTATAAGAGATTTGGCACTCTCAACACGTCGACACTCTCCTAGAGTACATGACAGGCAATCTTCTATGTACAGAATTTATATTAATTTCAGGGCTACAGCACAAAGATATCTTTTTGCAGACATTCTAAGCAAAGAATTAGGGATCCGAATTTAGGTAAAATTCAACTACTTGTTATCAATGCAAAAAAGTTCAACTGGTAGACACAACAAAACAAAGAGACACTTCGAGGCATCACTTGGTTCACAGATGTCCAAGAAATGACTTCTGTTAAAACACCATAACCCTCTCCTCTGCCTGGAAACTTGTAAGACACTTCAATGGTAAAAGATTTCCTGTCTTCAGAAATGGCAGAAGATAAGGAAAAATCATATCTCAGGCAAATTGGGGCCTAGAGCAAAGTCCAAAGTGAGCTTCTGAATAAAATAGAAAAACTTCTTTCTCCTTTAGACCAAGGGATATGGGGGTGTGGAGAAGGTAAAGCAAATAAGATAATTTGAGATGAGGCATGAGAGTGGAACAAGAGGACAAGTAAGTAGGAAAAAGAACTTTGCTTCAGGGTAAAGCAAGAGAGTTCCAGAAAAACATCTATTTCTGCTTTATTGACTATTGTTTAAAGCCTTTGACTGTGTGGATCACAATAAAGTGTGGGAAATTCTGAAAGAGATGGGAATACCAGACCACCTGACTTGCCTCTTGAGAAATCTGTATGCAGGTCAGGAAGCAACAGTTCGAACTGGACATGGAACAACAGACTGGTTCCAAATAGGAAAAGGAGTATGTCAAGGCTGTATATTGTTATTGTCACCCTGCTTATTTAACTTATATGCAGAGTACATCATGAGAAACGCTGGGCTGGATGAAACACAAGCTGGAATCAAGATTGCTGGGAGAAATATTAATCACCTCAGATATGCAGATGACACCGTCTTTATGGCAGAAAGTGAAGAGGAACTCAAAAGCCTCTTGATGAAAGTGAAAGGAGAGTGAAAAAGTTGGCTTAAAGCTCAACATTCAGAAAACGAAGATCATGGCATCTGGTCCCATCACTCCATGGGAAATAGATGGAGAAACAGTGGAAACAGTGTCAGACTTTATTTTGGGGGGCTCCAAAATCACTGCAGATGGGGACTGCAGCCATAAAATTAAAAGATTCTTACTCTTTGGAGGGAAAGTTATGACCAACCTAGACAGCATATTCAAAGGCAGAGACATTACTTTGCTGACTAAGGTCTGTCTAGTAAAGGCTATGGTTTTTCCAGTGGTCATGTGAGAGTTGGACTATAAAGAAAGCTGAGTGCTGAAAAATTGATGCTTTTGATATGTGGTGTTGGAGAAGACTCTTGAGAGTCCCTTGGACTGCAAGGAGATCCAACCAGTCCATCCTAAACGAGATCAGTCCTGGGTGTTCATTGGAAGGACTGATGCTGAAGCTAAAACTCCAATACTTTGGCCACCTGATGCAAAGAGTTGACTGACTGGAAAAGACTCTGATGCTGGGAGGGATTGGGGGCAGGAGAAGAAGGGAATGAGAGAGGATGAGATGGTTGGATGGCATCACGGATTTGATAGACATGAGTTTGAGTAAACTCCGGGAGTTGGTGATGGACAGGGAGGCCTGGCGTGCTGTGGTTCGTGGGGTCACAAAGAGTCGGACACGACTGAGTGACTGAACTGAACTGAAGAGATGATTTTATTAAAAAACAAAAAAACAGAGGGCAGATGATGCTACCATACATAAGGGACTCTCATATGCAAATACTACTTGTTTCCCTTCATCTTTGAAACATGCCTAATCTTCTTCTTGAACCGACATCCTGCTAAGTATTGAAAGTTAAAGTGTTAGTTACTCAGTTACGTCTGACTCTTTGTGACCCCGTGGACTATTGCCCATTGGGCTCCTCTCTCCATGGGATTCTCCAGGCAAGAATACTGGAGTGGGTTGCTACTCCCTTCTCCAGGGGTTCTTCCTGACTCAGGGATCAAACCCATGTCTTCTGCATTGGCAGGTAGATTCTTACCTCTGAGCCACCAGGAAGCCCAGCTAAGTAGTGACACTTTAAAATTATCGATTTATAATTTTTTTTTCTGTTTCACACTATTTCCATTCATTTTAAACATCCAGTATACCAGAACTTCATTTCCCCTATCAAACTTTTTTTAAAATCTATTTTGGATAACTCATTCTTAAGTCCTTCAGATATTTCATCCCTAAAATGATATACAGAATACAGAAAACAGGGAGGTGTGTGTGGCTCATGTTATCTCCAGATAGCAGGGGCAGAAAGGTCTTCTGACCCTTGCTTCTGTCTCCACATCAGGAGCATTATCTACCACCTGACAGAGTACCCTCCTGAGTTTAAGGATGACCCTGGGACACTGATGTAACTTATGGGTTGGTATGTATGGTGGGAATGAGTCAATATCCCTCCTTGATGAATTCAGTTCCATCTTTGCCTTCTTTAGTGTCACAGACCACACACACACACACACACACACACACACACACACACACACACACACATCTAGCTCTGTCTGTAACCCTTTTCTCAGGCCACTGCACCCCTTTCTCTGTCCGACACTCCTCCAACACATTGCCTGCCCTCCAGCCAGAGGAATTCTGTATTCCTCTTCAAGGGTATGAGAAAATATTTACAGTCACAATTTAGGAATTGAGAGTGACTTAGGAAAGGGCTTCCCTGGTGGCTCAGAGGTTAAAGCCTCTGCCTGCAATGTGGGAGACCAGGGTTCAATCCCTGGGACAGGAAGATGCCCTAGAGAAGAAAATGGCAACCCACTCCAGTATTCTTGCCTGGAGAATCCCATGGATGGAGGAGCCTGGTGGGCTACAGTCCACGGGGTTGCAAAGAGTTGGACACGACTGAGCGACTTCACTCACTTTCACTTAGGAAAGATAAGTTCTGGAATTTTGCCAGCCCACCCAACTTTCTGGAGCTTTAGAGTACATTCTGCTGCAGTTATCATTCTCAGCTTGGTGTGGAGATGTCTATGAGGCATCTCTTTCCTGAGTTCCACATGTTAGAAAAAGCAAAAGCCCTTAGGTAGTTGGTGTTTCCTTAGCTTCTCTAACACACCACACCTGTACGTCCAAGCCAAAGCCTGGGGAGAGATGAAGGGAACTCACTGCCTTGCAATCTCACTATCTTCTTCTTTGTCTTTCCTCCCTTCCTCCTTTTCACAATCTCTTGGACCTAGTAAGAGCTTTGAAAATCATATCTTTGTAGTAGTTAGGAGAACACAACTACTGAAACAGATATACCTTGTAATATTTATGACTTGCTAGTAAAGTAATGCGCAAAATTCTCCAAGCTAGGCTGCAGCAATACGTGAACTGTGAAC
>SJYC01037831.1:0-44258 GCA_006408675.1 Madoqua kirkii
CCAAGGCACATGGGGAGGCCACACAGAGTTTACTCTAGTCAACAGCCTCAGTTGAACTGCTAGTGTCAACAGCCAGCATCAAGCACCATGTGAGTGAGCCACTTTGGAAACTCAGCCCAGTTGAGCATTTAGGTCACTCTAGCTCCAGGTGTTATCTGGCTGAGACTACATGAAACATCTCTGGTGAGAACTGTAGAGTACGGTCAACTCACAGAACTATGACACACGATGATAACTATCATTTTGAGCCACTGTTTTAGAGTGGTTTGTTGTATACCAATAGATAACCAGAGCAGGCCCATAGGGAAGAGACAGATGGGCAAATGGAAGTAGTCTCCAAGAGAGGTATTGGCTCCTAGAGCTGCCTTAGTGTCTAAGACTTCAAATCTTCAGCAGAGCCACGTTTATCTTCAAAATAACATTCTTTTATCCGAAGCAACAGAAATCTGTTTTCCTCATAATACAATCCAACAAACAAACTTAAAATCCAACTGGAAAGACTAAAATAGATACCTAGTGATAGTTTAGGACAGAGGTTTCCAGAAGCTAGCTCATGAATAAATACTTATGCTAACAAGGTTTTCACAGACCTACAATAAAATGAGAAAGATAAAGACAAATGTAGTTCTTCACTAACCTAAATTTATTCAAGTTAATAAAGGGAAATAGATCTATTCATAGAATCTGAAATGTGAAGTAGGATAGAATCAAATCTCCACCACCCAAACATTAATCATCAAATTCTTCATCATCAGTTCAGTTCCATTCAGTTCAGTCACTCAGTCGTGTTCGACTCTTTACGACCCCATGAACTGCAGCATGCCAGGCCTCCCTGTCCATCACCAACTCCCGGAGTTTACCCGAACTCTTGTCCATCGAGTCGGTGATGCCATCCAGCCATCTCATCCTCTGTCATCCCCTTCTCCTCCTGCCCCCAATCCCTCCCAGCATCAGAGTCTTTTCCAGCAAGTCAACTCTTCTCATGAGGTGGCCAAAGTACTGGAGTTTCAGCTTTAGCATCAGTCCTTCCAAAGAAAACCTAGGACTGATTTCTTTTAGAATTGACTACTGGTTGGATCTCCTTCCAGGGACTCTCAAGACTCTTTTCCAACATCACAGTTCAAAAGCATCAATTCTTCAGCGCTCAGCCTTCTTCACAGTCCAACTCTCACATCCATACATGACCACAGGAAAAACCATAGTCTTGACTAGACAGACTTAGTCAGCAAAGTAATGTCTCTGCTTTTGAATATACTATCTAGGTTGGTCATAACTTTTCTTCCAAGGAGTAAGCGTCTTTTAATTTCATGGCTGCAGTCACCATCTGCAGTTATTCTGGAGCTCCCAAAATAAACTCTGACACTGTTTCCACTGTTTCCCCATCTATTTCCCATGAAGTGATGGGACCAGATGCTATGATCTTTGTTTTTTGAATGTTGAGCTTTAAGCCAACTTTTTCACTCACCTCTTTCCCTTTCATCAAGAGGCGTTTTAGTTCTTCTTCATTTTCTGCCATAAGGGTGGTATCATCTGCATATCTGAGGTTAGTGATATTTCTCCCAGCAATCTTGATTTCAGCCTGTGCTTCTTCTAGCCCAGCGTTTCTCATGATGTACTCTGCATAGAAGTTAAATAAGCAGGGGGACAATATACAGCCTTGACGTACTCCTTTTCCTATCATCAAGGGATGGCAAAATCCATATCTTGCATTTGCTGTCCTCCCAAGGTCTGTTTTCCTCCACAAGTCCCAGGACTGAAAAGGCTGGGAATTGCTTTCACCTTCCCTTCTTGATCAACCTGCACTTCTCTTAGGGAAAGGTCGGTCTAGATCTCCCACCTCGTCTGTGTCATGTCCTTCCCTATCCCAGACTCAGGACTAAGGATAAACAGAAGGAACTATGAGGGAGCCATCAGAAGTACAAACATTTAGGGAATGTGGGAGGGTGCACACCTTCTGTCAGATTCAGTAAAAGAAGCCCTGAATATAAAATAGGTGGGACAATCTACTATTTCTCAATGCCTTGGTTTGCTTTAACTCAGCTTCTAAACCTATATTAAGTTCAAAAAAGAAATGTACACAATCTTTTCAATAAGATGCCTTTTCCTCCCTAGCCCTCTAACGTTGTGTATAAATTGTAATTCAGGTAGTTTAATGATCATTGCTACAAGTCATATTACTTTTCTATACACAGAAAAGGGAAGTCCTTCCACAGACTCCACCTGTCCAGAGGTAACAGCTTTGGTTTGCTTTAACTCAGCTTCTAAACCTATATTAAGTTCAAAAAAGAAATGTACACAATCTTTTCAATAAGATGCCTTTTCCTCCCTAGCCCTCTAACGTTGTGTATAAATTGTAATTCAGGTAGTTTAATGATCATTGCTACAAGTCATATTACTTTTCTATACACAGAAAAGGGAAGTCCTTCCACAGACTCCACCTGTCCAGAGGTAACAGCGGAGCAGTGGGTGAGCAGGGACCAGGGCCATGGCATTCCCTACCAGCCTCCTGCTCAGGTAGGAGATCAAAGCTTGGGCAGACAGCCAGGTGGTCTTGATTTGCATCGTGAAAGTCACCTGTCCAGCTTTGTGTCTGAGGCAGAGAGATCAAAGTTGGAAGGGTAGCTGGGGGCAGGGAGGAAATAAAATATTGATTTAATGATATGCAGGATAATTTTCCTCCATCCACGTTTTCAGTAATGAAAGTGGGGTTGAGAAGTGACAATTATTCATGCTCCTTCCATGAGCTCACATTATGGCTTCCATTTGCCCTGCCAGATGGGTCTCATATAGCTTTGCCCAGAAAAGGAAGAACAGGAGAGAAAAGAAGACTGAAAAATGTGGTATAATCAGACAGTTTCCCAAGCACCACTACCACCTCTGTTGGAGGTATTCATTCTATAAGGAGGTAGGTTTTGAATTCTTTCAGTTCCAGTTCAAAAATATTCACATGCAGAAGCTCAAAATCTAAAACAAGCAAAAGAGCATATGCCATTTAAAAAAAAAAAAGTAGGGAAAAAGGTTTACTCTGGAGCCCCCATCTTTCCACAGGGGACAAGTGGAAAATGATTGTTTCAATTCTGGGCATTTCTGCTGCTGAAATGATCTGAAGTTCACTATACTTGAGCTGAGCTTTGATGAAATGGGCAGGGTAGAGGAGACGGGTAGGTAGAGGAGACGGGTAGATGAAAATAAGAAGGGATATCAAGCTTGGTGGCAAGCTGAACTAATAGAGCAGCTTATGGATATATTTCCTAGCTGGGAAGGAGACAGGGGCAAGAGACATATTGATTGTGAGGTCTTTGGGGAATTCTCCATCTGAAATGCCTGCTGAAGACGACGTCACTGACCCTCATCAGGGGCCAGGCTCCGGGGAGCTGTGGCTCACCACAGAAGAGGCTCGAGTTTCTGGGTAAGAGGAGCCAAGGCCTCTTTGGCCCTGGCTGCAGAGTGTGGGCGGGCAATGGAAGATTTAAGGATTAAGTGGTGAAAATGTTAAGTGAACACAAGCTTCTTATTCATTGTCTAGATCTTAAAATCTGTCAGCTTTTTTTTTCTTGCGACACCCAAGAACAGCTTATGTATTTTTCCCTCATATTTCTAAAAATATAGTAAAAGTTGTCTAAAATTAAAAGCTGCTCCATCTCCCCATGACAGGTACACCAGTGCCATTTGCTGTGCAGTCTCCGGTTGAATCTCCCCACTTGTCTCAGTGTTCTGTCCTTTCACACTTTTGTCGTGAGCAATGTCTTCAACACACAGCTTCTGTCCCCAGAGGACCTTTCTACCTTTTCTACAGCAAATACTGTCACCAAGAGCAAGGAATTTTGGAAGTCTTTGAAACTCTCTGAGCCTCAGCTTCTTTATAAAATAGAGTCAGGATAAAAACAGAGAACAGATAGGTGGCATGTGCTTGTGGAGAGTTGCTGTTTTCTTGGCAAATACTGACTTCATTCACCAGTATGCAGTTCTGACAGTCTCCAGTGACTGGGATTCCTTCCTTCCATGCAAGGCTCTCTGTTATTGACAGAAAGTTTTCATTTATATTACAGCAAAACTTTCTTCTACCGGCAGATGCTGAGTAATGAGCATCTGCACTTCTAGTCAAGGAAAATGTTCTGTGCAAGTCATGCTGAGATAGAGGATCCACTGCTCCAATGCGTCTGACTCCCCCTTCCCCATGGTGGACTCACAGCAGAGCCAGGAGGATGACATTCACCTTTTCTGGGCTCCACGTGGATCCAAGTAGAGGAGGACAAAGCCTCCAAGCCCTCTGTCCCATTCTCTGGATCCAGCAAATCCTATCCCCACTAGTGCAGCAGCCCAGTGCTTTTCAAGTCCAGTTATTCCTAACACCCTTCACCTAGGCCCAAATGTCCTTTCTTTGTCAAGAGCCCACCATAGAGCATCGGAGCTTGGAATGTAAACCAGGTATCTTGGGTGGTAGCATCTCACTTTGGGGGTGAGAAGAAAGAGCTCTAAAGAGACATTGAAAATTGTTTCTGATCCAGACCCCTTATGGGCTTCAAACTCACAGGGACCTCAGGGTGATGCGGCAGAATGTTCCAGTGGGCAGGAAACGGAAAACGAGAAATCGGTAACATTTAGGACATCTGTACCTTAGCCCAAGTTCAGCAAGGGGAAGAGCTGGAACCTCTATGAAGCTAGGCAAAGAAAGAGCTTCAGTATGAGATGACTCTGCATATATTTACCACTCAGAGGAATTTTCCTGGCTGTAATTGCCCCTGAGAGCCCCCTACTGGATTGCAGGTTCACTGGATATTTTCAACGAGCCACCAGCTTCAAAACACCTGAGCCACACAAATACATCATTCATTCATTCACAAATATCTATTTCAAGTCTAGAAATCTCTAGGCAATGTTCTAAATCCTAGAGGTAACAGTTAAGGAAAAAGACAGTAATTCCTGCCTTTGAGTTTACATTCTAATGAGGCATTCTTTGGCTAAAGCACAATACCATATTGAGATTCAAGATCAGGATTCACAAACCCAATTCCTCTAGAGCTTGGAAGGGTAACAGACATGAGCAGAGTGATCTAGCTGCAAGACAACAGGGAGTGTTGGAGACTCTGGAAACTAGAGGTCTCATACACTATCTAAAGGAAGAAGCTGACATTTGGTTTCAGACAACTGTTTACATACAACAATACAATCTCATTGCTTTCAGACCTGCTTTGTCAGCAGAAGCCAAAGGTCTAGATTTCTGTGAAATTCTCCAATTTTTAAAACCTGGAAAAAATGAAATTAAAGTCATCTGTCAGATTCTATGTGAAAGACATCTGTGTTTGATGTCTACTGGGATCAGTGAAAATTCAGGAATGGAGAAGATTAATTAAAACTTGGAGTCAGAATGACCCAGCCTCAAGCCAACTTCACCATTTACTGCTGCCATTGTAGGGTTACTTTTTAAAGTCAGGTTACTTAGACTCCTTGAGTCTCAATTTTACCATATGTAGAATATGAATAAAACCATGGAAAGGTTACACTAAGCAATAAATGATAGGTGTGTAGCACCCATGCCTGGTACATATAAGAGCACAATAAATGTTAATTACTATAACTGTCAGGGTCATGACAGGACACAGAAGCACGTTCCAATGTTTCAGCTGAAGGCGTTTAATTATTATATTTATGGAGGCATAGACATGGTTTAGGGAAAAATGCATAAGGTCTGATAAAGCACCCAGAGAGAAGAATAACTACCTCATAGTTTCTCATTGGCCAAAACAATCTTAAGCCAGAAGGTAAGATGGCCTATGGGGTGCAGTCTGCAGAGCTCAGTCTCCCAGGCACAGGCAAGGGTAGAAACGAGCAGAGCATGAATCAGTGGATCTGGAAGAACACACGGTTGTTCTTTACTTCCCACTGAGGTGTACTGGCCCATTTTCTTTTTCAGTCGCTACAGTTTAGTGGCAAATATTCTAGTGGAGCTCTCTTCTCTCTAAATTGAAAATGCACATGACTCTGAACTTGTCAAGTAAACCAAGAAGAAATACCCAAAAAGCAATTTTCTAGAAAAGGCTAGTGCATCTACACTGGGTTCCCCCGTGGACTCTGTGTAGAGCTAAGTTCATAGTTGGTCTAAACCATTAATCATGTCTCCTTTTCTATACAGGCCACTGGGATAGGAGGTGTGCCAACAAAGGATGGAATAAGTGAGGAGAGGAAGGTAGGGGAAAGGCACTCTACCTTGCTCTTATCACCACCTTGGGCAGGAAGTGGGTGGCTAAGTAGGAAAAGAGATGACTGGGAGAAGCAACACCTGAAGTGATGCTTTAAAAAATATCACTTAGCTCATGTCCAGTTCAGTTCAGTTCAGTTGCTCAGTCGTGTCCAACTCTTTGCGACCTCATGAACTGCAGCACGCCAGGCCTCCCTGTCCATCACCAACTCCTGGAGTTCACTCAGAATCATGTCCATTGAGTCAGTGATGTCATCCAGCCATCTCATCTTCTGTCATCCCCTTCTCCTCCTGCCCCCAATCCCTCTCAGCAACAGAGTCTTTTCCAATGAGTCAACTCTTCGCATGAGGTGGCCAAAGTACTGGAGTTTCAGCTTTAGCATCGTTCCTTCCAAAGAAATCCCAGGGCTGATCTCCTTTAGAATGGAGTGGTTGGATCTCCTTGCAGTCCAAGGGACTCTCAAGAGTCTTCTCCAACACCATAGTTCAAAATCATCAATTCTTCGGCACTCAGCCTTCTTCACAGTCCAACATTAGACTGCAAGTAACTGAAAGCTGACTAGTACAACCAAACAAGTCCAGAGGTATGGTAGTGATCAAGTGAGGTTTGGGCAGATCTGTGGTTCTGGGTCCTGCCTTCTTTCACATGATTGTCTGGCAGGGAAAACTATAGCAGTCTCAGGACTCACATCCAGATGTGACAGTATTTAGGAGGAAGAAGAATTGACTTCTGGTATCTCAGCCAGAAAAGAATGGTCTTTTCCAGATGGGCCTGGCAAACGTCACATTTCAACAGCCCAAACTAAGTCATTTGCCCATTCCTGAATCAATTCTTATGTCCATGAAAATACCACATGATGACTGGCTAGAGATAGGCTGCCAGAAACAATTTCTATAGCAACAAGGGTGGGTGACTTACTCTGATGGAGTGACAGTTTTCTCAGTTCTCTCTTGGAAGGTATATAATTAGTACTATTTAGATGCACTGAAGAGACAAGAGATAGACGTACTAGGAGACAAGATCATTCATCACATACACTAGATTCCTTACTTAGTTTTGGTTCTCCTGATGAATCCCATAAAAACAATCACCAAATTTTAGTGCTTTTTAAAAACAAAGGTTTGTTCCTCATTCATGTGATTTATCCACTGGGAAGGCTGGCTAGGAGCTTTGCTCCACATCTCCCCTCTGAGAGACACAGACAGATAGCTGAACCTCCACCATCCAGAAGATTGCAATGGCAGGGAGAAATACAATGATTTCACACTGTCTTTTAAATATGCCTCTGGAAGTGGCACACGTCGATTCTACTTGTATGTCAATGAACAAAGCAAGTCACACATTCACTTCTAACTTTAAGGCAGCAGGGAAATGAAATTTGACATTATGCCTGGAAGGAAAAGAATGGACCTATTTGTGAGCAGGCCTAGTAACTACCACACAACGCTGGCAAGAGTTAGATGAGATGGACACTCACAGGCATCCTGGCAGCAGTGCAGATCAACACGGATTTCCTGGAAAGCAAATTGTGAGGATATGTGTTAAAGTTCTAAAGGGAAGTTCATTCTCTCCTTCATGGAATCTTCTCTTGGGAATTAGAGAAGTAAACAAAGATTATGAACACAAGGGTATATTAAAGCATCCACTGTGCATACAAACAAAAACCAAATAAGTGGATTGTCCATCAGCAGGTAACAGTTAAATCAAAGTATAGCCATATGATGGCTAATTCTCTAATGTTTCAAAGTGTTGCTTTTGAAGAGTGTTTAATGACATGGGAATAGGAGCATATTAAGTAAAAGTTAAGTGAATGATAAAAAATTGTACTTTACAAATTAATATAAAAGTAAGGTACAAAGAAGAAAGACAAAGGAAGCACATGGAAGTATTAATGATATCTGTCTCTAGGTGAATGCTATTGTCTTCTTTGTTTTTCTCTATTTCTTTAGTTCTTTATACAAATATGCAAATATTTTTTAGTAATCAGTAAAAAAGATTATTAACATATATAATCATGACAATTTCTACAGTACTAGAAATTGAAAACATCTAAACTCCATCAATAGAGAGCTGGTTAAATGAGTTACAGTTCTGTCAAATAATAGATGATGAAACACTTAAAAATTAAGATATATCTGATCTGTTATGGAACATTTGCTAATACACAATGAGAAAAGAAGCAAGGTACAGAATATTAGATACGATACACTGCCGCTGTATAAATATGCACACACACATACACATTTCTGAAAAGAATGCACAATAAAACTGGCATGAGTGGTTGCCTTTGGGTGGGGAAAGCTAGGAGACTGGAATGCTGATTTATAACCATGGAAGGGAAACTTTCAACTCTAAGTCTTTTACATTATTCAATTTTTTAAAACCATGTGAGTCCATTATTTATCTTGAGTTGTTTTACAAACAAATAATAAACAAATAAATCAGATCCTGGCTCCTGCAGACACATCATAATTACTGTTACCTTCCCTGCCTTTTTTCTGTCCTTAGAAAATTTCCCTCAACGCCTCAGTCCTAGGTTGGGCCACAGCTACAGCTTAACAAGGCTTAGGAATTGAGAATGGATTTCATTGATCTTTCCGCCATTCTGAGCATGAATAACAGAGTGCTCCCCAAGGAGGGCTGACTCAAGCACAGGGAACACGTGACCCTTTCACGTGGGTTATAGACATCTGGCACTCTTCCCAGGGACCCGTCTACTAGAAACACAAAGGCCTTTACATGGCTGATAGTGAACATTTCCTGCAAACAGCTGACATCTTGAGCCCAGAACTTTATATCTGCCCAGGGCTATTTAATTCTTGGGAGTTACTTATAACCATGGATACTGAGCTGGACCAATCACTGTGGACAATCTCAGGGTCAAACGTTCTGAAGAGAGTCTCCAATGCTGTTGCAGACAATTTAGTTTTCAGCTCCCCAGAACAAGGTATTAGAGAATGGCTTCTTCTAATTCTATGTCCCAGGAAAAGTGTGGTGAGAGGACAGTTAGATGTAGAAAAGACCTTGCTCTTAAACCTTATTCTGAAACTGGACACTACAGTTCTCTAGGCTTCTGCCACATAGACCTTCTTCTCCCAATACCTCCAGCAGCATATGTCCCCTCCTCCCCATCTCTGCTGGGAACTGTCTTTGATAAATGCTGCTTAGGTAGCAAATCTCCAGTCCAGGTAAACAGAACTGAAGAATGATTTCTGCTCCTGTGGAGTTTACATTCAAGTGTTCAAGCATCAATAACAATCAAAATTCAAAAAGTAAATTCAGTATGACATAAGCACTAGAGAGTTAAATAAAGCAGAGATATGAATGGGGAGTGCCAGAGAGAGGCCTCATCCCCAAGGTGGAGCTTGAGTGGAGACTGAAAGCAGCAGGGAGGGAGCCATGTGGACACAGGAGAGCACGCTCCAAGGGAAGTGGCTAAATTTTACCTCTGCTTCAGCAGAAGACAAGCAGACAGCCAGCCGAGATTCAGGAATAATGGTTTTAAATTTCTGCACTTAAAAGTCTCAAAACTTTTTTTTAAGATCTGAAGTAATAATAATAACATAATAATCACAGAAATAATCTAAATATCCAACAGCAGATATAGCATGGTATGAACACTACATGGATTATGATCCAGTTTCTAAAAACTGGTAATATCCATTTCTAAAAATGGATAATATTTAATAAGATGAGGAAATACACTCCAAACAAAATGTCCTATGGGTAAAGAATACAACATTACATTCTAGTTTGTCTTGATCACTGCTATAAACTAGTTTAGTACCCCAAACAGTGCTTGGTACATTGTGCATATGTAATAAATAGTAATAAATACCTGTTGATTAAATTAAACATTGATTTAAGCATGATGGGAAAACAACTAGAGAGAACATATCATTTCCAGCTACTGGTCCTCCATGATGGAATTCTTGATAAGTTTCTGAGGTTTCCAAATTTTCTACAATAAAAAAAAATTATTGCTTATTTTTTAAAGATTCAAGCATATAAGATCATACCTGAGCCCCTCCTTCAGGGACAAATTTGGCTACATTTGCCCTGAGATACTTAGTTGCTAAAAAAAAAAACAGAGATTTCTTCATCTAGCCTAAAATTTCTACCATCAGCAACCTTCTTGAGGAGGTATTATCTAAGAACTTCCACTTATCGAAAACATATTTGGGGTTCAGAAAAAGTACTATACTTTTATATTAGATGTTCTCAGTTGTAGCAGCATGTTAGCACAACCTGCAGACCAGATAAATTATATTTTTAGAGGTGGGACTGAGGTATGAGTATTTTTTAAAGCTCCTTGAGGAGTTTGGCCTTGGAATACAAAATAAAGCAAGTCAAAGGCTAACAGAGGTTTGCCAACAGAACTCATTGATCATAGAAAACACCCTCTTTTAATAACACAAGAGACAACTCTACATATGGACATCACTAGATGGTCAATACAGAAATCAGATTGACTATATTCTTTGCAACTGAAGATGCAGAAGCTCTATACAGTCAGAAAAAGCAAGACTAGGAGCTGACTGTGGCTCAGATCATGAATTCTTTATTGCAAAAGTCAGACTTAAATTGAAAAAAGTAGAGAAAACCACTAGGCCATTCAGATATGACCTAAATAAAATCTTTTATAATTATACAGTGGCAAATAGATTCAAAGGATTAGATCTGAGAGAGTGCCAGAAGAACTATGGATGGAGGTTTGTAACACTGCACAGGAGGTGGTAATCAAAGCCATCTCCAAGAAAAAGAAATGCAAAATGATTGTCTGAGGATGCCTTAAAAACACTTAAGAAGAGAAGCTAAAGGCAAAGGGGAAAAGGAAAGATATACCCATCTGAATGTAGAGTTCCAGTGAATAGCTAGGAGAGATAAGAAAACCTCCTTCAATGAACAATGCAAAAAAATAGAAAACAACAGAATGAGCAAGACTAGAGATCTCTTTAAGAAAATTAGAGATACCAAGAGAACATTTCAAGAAAAGATGGGCACAATAAAGGACAGAAATGGTATGGACCTAACAGAAGCAGAAGATATTAAGAAGAGGTGGCAGGAATACACAGAATTATACAAAAAAAATCTTAATGACCTGGATAACCACAATGGTGTGATCACGTACCTAGAGCCCCATATATCATGGAATGTGAAGTCAAGTGGGCCTTAGGAAGTATCACTATGAACAAAGCTAGTGGAGGTGATGGAATTCCAGTTGAGCTATTTCAAATCCTGAAAGATGATGCTGTGAAAGTGCTGCACTCAATAGGCCAGCAAATTTGGAAAACTCAGCAGTGGCCACAGGACTGGAAAAGGTCAGTTTTCATTCCAGTCCCAAAGAAAGGCAATGCCAAAGAATGCTCAGACTACCACACAATTGCACTCATTTCACATGCTAGCAAGGTAATGTTCAAAATCCTTTAAGCAAGGCTTCAGTAGTATGTGAACTGAGAAATTCCAGATGTATAAGCTGGATTTAGAAAAGGCAGATGAACCAGACATCAAATTGCTAACACTCTTGGATCATCGAAAAAGCAAGAGAGTTCCAGAAAAACATCTACTTTTGGTCATGGACTACACTAAAGCCTCTGACTGTGTGGATCACAACATACTGTGGAAAATTCTTCAAGAGATGAGAATACCAGACCACCTTACCTGCCTCCTGAGAAATCTGTATGCAGGTCAAGAAGCAACAGTTAGAACCAGACATAGAACAACAGACTTTTCTCCAAATTGGGAAGGAGTATGTCAAAGCTGTATATTGTTACTCTGCTTATTTAACTTTTATGTAGAGTACATCATGAGAAATGCCAGACTGGATGAAGCACAAGTTGGAATCAAGACTGCCATGAGAAATACCAATAACCTTAAATACGTAGATGATTCCATATTATGGCAGAAAGCATAGAGGAACTACAGAGCTTCTTGATGAAGCTGAAAGAGGAGAGTGAAAAAGCTGGCTTAAAGCTCAACATTCAGGATACTAAGATCATGGCATCCAGTCTCATCACTTCATGGCAAATAGATGGGGAAGCAATGGAAACAGTAACAGACTTTATTTTCTTGGGTTCCAAAATCACAGCAGATGGTGACTGTAGCCATGAAATTAAAAGACACTTGTTCCTTGGAAGAAAAGCTATGAAAAACCTAGACAGAATATTAAAAAGCGGAGACATCACTTTGGCAACAAAGGTTTATATAGCAAAGCTTTGGTTTTTCCAGTAGTCATGAGTAGACGTGAGAGTTGGGCCATGAAGAAGGCTGAACACCAAGAAACTGATGCTTTTAAAATGTAGTGCTGGAGAAGACTCTTGAGAGTCCCTTGGTCAGCAAGAAGATAAAACCAGTCACTCCTAAAGGAAATCAGTCCTGAATATCCATTGGAAGCTGAACCTCTAATACTTTGGCCACCTGATGTGAAGAGCTGGAAAAGAGCTGGTCTATTCACTAGAATAGACCCTGATGCTGGAAAAAATTGAAAGCACGAAGAGAAGGGGATGGCAGAGGATGAGACGGTTGGATGGCATCACCAATTCAATGGACATGAGTTTGAGTAACCTCCAGGAGACAGTGAAGGACAGGGATGGCTGGCATACTGCAGTCCATGGGGTCGCACAGAATCTGACAGGACTGAGTGACTGAACAACAAAGCTCCCCGATTTCAATACGCAGCCAGGGTTTAAAATGACTATTCCATATATGTCTTATTTTATCCGCTGAAGTATTTCAATCTGCATTGTATAGATAAAGAACTGACATTTAAAGAGACAAAGGTCAGTTCGTCCAAGGCCGTATGCTAGGAAGGAGAAGAAAATTGCAACCCACTTCAGCATTCTTGCCTGGAGAACCCCAGGGATGGAGGAGCCTGGTGGGCTGCCATCTATGGGGTCTCTGAAGTATTTCAATCTGCATTGTATAGATAAAGAACTGACATTTAAAGAGACAAAGGTCAGTTCGTCCAAGGCCGTATGCTAGGAAGGAGAAGAAAATTGCAACCCACTTCAGCATTCTTGCCTGGAGAACCCCAGGGATGGAGGAGCCTGGTGGGCTGCCATCTATGGGGTCACACAGAGTCAGGAAGTACAATAGCAGGTGATTTAAATCAACTGCAGACCACTTGGTCTGATATTTTTACTTGAAGCAACTACCACGCAGAAAGGGCACTGGAAGAACTTACTTCAAGGCACAGGTGGGCTCCTGCTAAGTCAGTACAGAATCTGAGGCCTCTGTACCCTGTTTGGATCTCTTCCAACTACTTCTTGTCACTGAGAAAGGAAAGATAACAGAGGGTGTGTGCATGTCCATGTGTGTGCACCAGCGTGTGTGCACATACACACACTCACACCCCCATACCTGATTGTGAGTTTCTTTTTTGCCCCAGATTCAGTAAGAATTACAAGTTTGGAAAGGAGACTTTTCCAAAGAAGATATATGAATAGTCAACAGGTACATGAAAAGATGCTCAACATCCCTAGACATTAAGGAAATACAAATTAAAAACCACAATAAGATATCACTTCATGCCCATTAGAATGTCCATCATCCAAAAGAAGTGTGTGCATGGTAAGTCACTTCAGTTTTGTCCAACTTTTTGCGACCCTATGGACTGTAGCCTGCCAGACTGTCCATGGGATTCTCCAGGTAAGAATACTGGAGTGGGTTGTCACGCCCTCCTCCAGTGGATCTTCCCAACCCAGGGACTGAACCCATGTCTCTAAAATCTATTGCACTGGCAGATTCTTTACCACTAGCAGGTTCTTTACCACTGGCGCCATCTGGGAAGCCTCATTGAAAAGACAGATGATAAATTCTGGCATGAATGTGGAGAAAAGAACATTTGTACACTGCTGGTGGAATTGTAAATTGTGGAAAATAGTATGGGAGTTCCACAAAAAATTAACAATAGAACTACCATAATATCCAGCAACTCTACTTCTGGGAACATAACCAAAGGAAACTAAAACACTAACTCAAAAGCATATCTGCACTTCCACGCTCATGGCAGCATTATTTACAACAGCCAAGACATGGAGACAGCCTAAGTGTACAGCAGTGGGTAAACGGGTAACGAAGTGGTGATACACACACACAATAGAATATTGTGTATATAGAGAATATTGAAAATGATATATATGTATATGTATATACACAATAGAATATTATTCAGCCATAAACAAACGAGGAAATCCTACCATTTGCAACAACATGGATGGATCTTAAGGGCATTATACTAAATGAAATGTCAGACAGATAAAGACAAATACTGTATAAACTCATTCACATGTGTAATTTTAAAAACCACCAAAATTATAGAAAAAATAAGATTTGTAGTTAACAAACATGGGGAGTAGGGGGAGGAGGAATTGGAGGAAGGTGGTCAAAAGTTGGAAAATTCAAGTTTTAGGATAAATAAGTACTAGGGATACAATGTACAACATGAAGACTATAATTAACATTGCTATTGTTATATACATACATATAGGAAAGTTATAAAGCAAGCAGATTCTAAGAATTCTCATCACAAGGAGAAATTTTTTTCTTTTCTTTTTATTATATCTATATAAGATGATGGATGGTAACTAAACCTATTGTTTTAATCATTTCACAATATATGTAACCAAACTGTCATATTGTATACCTTAAACTTATACACTCATACACATCAATTATTTCTCAATAAAACTAGAAAGAAAGAGTTCTAGGTTTGGTCCCAGCTAGTTCCACCTTGCTGAGATCCAGGGGCTTCCCTTTCATGCCAATCTACGGCCTCTAGGAATGCAGAGTTCACTCAAGGTTGCATGTGAATTTAAATGAGGGCTGTCTGCATGGGGTGATTGGTTGGGGGCTGAACAAAGTCTTAAAAACACACAACTGTTACTTGATTATTAGGGCCCATCTGCTAATGGGTGGTCATCCCCAGTGGCTGGCAGTGACAAACACATGTGGGTGCTCTCAGATATTATTTGCATCCTCTGGTGAATGCAGCTGCCATGCTCATCAGTCTCACATGGTTGGGTCTCATTCCTTTTTCCTCAACCTAACTGCCTTTTATCTAGTCACAGGTAGGAAAACAATCCATAACTATTCACTGTAGTTGTCCCTCTGTTTCTCCTTTTGAGAACTGTTGGAATGGGTTTGTGGCCTCTGTTTCTTGGTTCTGCAGTGGATGACTCATGCCTCTGTCAGGAACAGGGTGGAGGGGGACAGGGCTTCTGAGTCATGTTCAGCATGTCCTATTGATTCCAGGGGCAGAGCAAATGTGGAGAGAACATCAAGATGACTGATAAAGCAATGTGTCCCTGAGTCAAAGACAACAGGTCAATGTAGGCTTTTAAATGTGTCTTTTTTGCCTCTGGGTGAATGCACGTGAAACTGAAGTGGGTGTTATTAATATTCCTGCAGCTATTATCTCAGCTTTAGTCTACCTATATTAAAACTTAAAAGAAATCTCCTGGCCAGAAGCCTGGCCCTCAAATAATTGATTTCCTTTTCAGGCAGGCCAAAGAATTCCCTTAAAGGGCTGCATAAACCACCAGGCACTTCAGGCCAGATGGAACACAATACTACGAATGCAAAAAGGTCACCTTGGACTGGGCCAAGATGGTGAAAGCCAGTGTGCTGGAGCTCCCTGAAACCTTAGCTTATGCATGTCAGAAAGGTAACCTCACCATCAGGCTCAAGCCTCTGCCTCTGCAGCCCATGCTGATTTGAATTGAAAAGGTTTGCCTCACTGAGAGATCCCTTCAGAATCATTCACAGGGGAACCTGTTCATCCACGGTTCTCAGTTTGCTAAAAGCTCTGGCTAGGCCCTTTTGTCTTGATCGCCTTCCTCAGTGATCAATGCAAGGAAATAGAGAAAAAGAACAGAATGGGAAAGACTAGAGATCTCTTCAAGAAAATTAGAGATACCAAAGGAACACTTCATGAAAAGATGGGCTCGATAAAGGACAGAAATGGTAGGGACCTAACAGAAGATATTAAGAAGAGGTGGCAAGAATACACAAAAGAACTGTACAAAAAAATTTTCACGACCCAGATAATCATGATAATGTGATCACTCACCTAGAGCCAGACATCCTAGAATGTGAAGTCAAGTGGGCCTTAGAAAGATCACTACGAACAAAGCTAGTGGAGGTGATGACATTCCAGTTGAGCTATTTCAAATCCTGAAAGATGATGCTGTGCAATCAATAGGCCAGCAAATTTGGAAAACTCAGCAGTGGCCACAGGACTGGAAAAGGTCAGTTTTCATTTCAATCCCAAAGAAAGGCAATGCCAAAGAATGCTCAAACTACCACACAATTGCACTCATCTCGCACACTAGTAAAGTAATGCTCAAAATTCTCTAAGCCAGGCTTCAGCAATATATGAACCGTGAACTTCCTGATGTTCAAGCTGGTTTTAGAAAAGGCAGAGGAACCAGATATCAAATTCCCAACATCTGCTGGATCATCGAAAAAGCAAGAGAGTTCCAGAAAAACATCTATTTCTGCTTTATTGACTATGCCACAGCCTTTGACTGTGTGGATCACAACAAACTGTGGAATACCAGACCACTTGACCTGCCTCTTGAGAAATGTGTATGCAGGTCAGAAAGCAACAGTTAGAACTGGACATGGAACAACAGACTGGTTCCAAACAGGAAAAGGAGTCCATCAAAGCTGTATATTGTCACCCTGCTTATTTAACTTATAAGCAGAGTACATCATGAGAAACGCTGGGCTGGAAGAAGCACAAGCTGGAATCAAGATTGCTGGGAGAAATATCAATAACCTCAGATATGCAGATGACACCACTCTTATGGCAGAAAGTGAAGAGGAGCTAAAAAAACCTCTTGATCGAAGTGAAAGAGGTGAGTGAAAAAGTTGGCTTAAAGCTCAACATTCAGAAAACAAAGATCATGGCATCTGGTCCAATAACTTCATGGGAAATAGATGGTGAAACAGTGGGAACAGTGGCAGACTTTATTTTTGGGGGGCTCCAAAAGCACTGCAGATGGTGACTGCAGCCATGAAATTAAAAGACACTTGCTCCTTGGAAGGAAATTTATGACCAACCTAGATAGCATATTCAAAAGCAGAGACATTACTTTGCCAAGAAAGGTCTGTCTAGTCAAGGCTATGGTTTTTCCAGCGGTCATGTATGGCTGTGAGAGTTGGACTATAAAGAAAGCTGAGCACCAAAGAATTGATGCTTTTGAACTGTGCTGTTGGAGAAGACTCTTGAGAGTCCCTTGGACTGCAAGGAGATCCAACCAGTTCATTCTGAAGGAGATCAGCCCTGGGATTTCTTTGAGAGGAATGATGCTAAGGCTGAAACTTTAGTACTTTGGCCACCTCATGCAAAGAGTTGACTTGCTGGAAAAGACTCTGATGCTGGGAGGGAATGGGGGTAGGAGGAGAAGGGGATGACAGAGGATGAGTTGGCTGGATGGCATTACCGACTCGATGGACGTGAGTTTGAGTGAACTCCTGGAGTTGGTGATGGACAGAGAGGCCTGGCATGCTGCGATTCATGGGGTCGCAAAGAGTCCGACATGACTGAGTGACTGAACTGAACTGAGGCCCTTTTGCAAGCTAACTTTTTTTTTTTTTTTTTGGCCATATAACCATTTACAGATTTTGTTTTCCCCTTCTGATATGAGTAAAAACAATAAAAGGAGGCTCATGAAATTGCAGAATCATGGGCCACAGCTCTCTCTGCCTTTCTATAGGCACACATCCTCAACTTCATGCAGGAGCCCAATTCTTCACTTTTATAGGCTTTTTGCCCAGAGTAAACTTCAAAAAAATAGGAACATAAAGATTTACTTGTCAACAGGTCTATTGAATACCCTGAGAATCTCATTGGAATAGGAGGCCCAACACCCCCTAAACATTAACCTCTCCATCCCATTTCCATTTTATTGGCTTAAGTCAACTAAGAAGGTGGTTTCCTACTAAAATGCACATCTTCTACTAAAGGCACAAAGGTTCTGCTCCTAGTTAGGAATCAGCATTTCTCAGGAAGTCTGTGGTCTATACAGAGACTTCCTGCACTTAAATCCAGGTTCCAGCACTTACTAATTACATGAACTTGGCCTGGTCTTGAACTTCCCTTGTACAGCCTCAGTGTCCCCATAAGTAAAATGGAAAGTTGCATAGTAATATCTTCCTCACAGAGTATTGTATGGTTTAATCAGGTCAATCCTTGTAAAGTGCTCAAAACAGTGCCTGCCACATAGTGTTCAACAAATGTACTTATTTCACTCCCTAGGAGTAAGGTTTGATCAGGAGGGACGCTTAGGCAGAATGCGACCCTGCTGTGGAAAAGTGACAGAGAAGAGGGTGGGGAAAGATACAGCAAAAGAAGACTTAAGGCACCAAAATCCAAATGTCATCTTGAATCTGTACTCCTAATATCTCTTGAAGGTGGGTACACTGAGTCAGGTAGAGACACAGAAACACAGTCCCCAGTGCAAGGATGATATAGCACTGACAGGGTGCTAAAGAATGTGAGCAGCAGAAACAACTCTTGACACTCTTGAGGGGTTAAATTTGCATTAAAATTGTAAGTATAATGAATGCTTCTGTAGAAATTTGGAAGAATACAAACAAAAAAATTTAAATCAATATTTCTACTATCCACTGACATTTTGATGTATTTCATTCTAATCTTTTTCTTCCTGTAGAACTTATATACCTAAAATGTATTCTATCCTCTCTATAACCAATTTTAACAATAAAATATACAATAAATAAATAAAACACAGAATCATATTTTAAACTTCTTTTTCCCCATTTAATACAGTTTGAGTACTTTCCCCTCATTAAATATGGCTTTTAATGGCTACATTATATTACATCATATGGATTCATTTATTCAATTCACTATAAATATTTGGGTTGTTTCTAATTCTTTTATTATTATAAATCATGCAACAATGAACATCTGTACACATAAATCTTTATGTGCATGTCTGGTAACTTCCTTAGGATAAATTCCTAGAAGTGAAATTGTTGGACAAAGAGTTATACTAATTTTGAAAGACCTTCACACATATTGCCTTCTTTCTTGCTGTGAAAGTACATGCACGGGAATGGCACAGCTATAATTCAAGCACACTTTCTTCCTTCCACTACTTTCTTGCTTTGGCTGAATATTTCTCATCTTTGTATACTCAGCCCAAAGCCCAAGCATCACCTCCCCCAGGAAGCCTTCTACTCTCCCACCCTTTAGATGCAACCCCCTAGGGTTTTTTTTCTCCTATAGCCCTTGCCCTTTGCTCAAATACATATATGATTTGGCGTACTGGATTGTACTTGCTGATGTACATGTATGCCTACCTGGCTGGACTAAAAACACCTTAAGGGCAATCTCCATAGTTCTGGCATCCAGCACGTAATAGATGCTGAATAAACTGATGGAGTCAGTGAACAGCAAGCATTGGGTGGGCTGGTGCTCTGTGGGGGCACACATGGGCTCTTCTCTGCTCACACAGGCCTCCTCCATCATGACCTCTGTGGGTCATGTGGTCCTGAGGAACATTTCCAGCCCTTCTTCTGACCTCTAAATCAGTGAAAATGCTGACTTGGGGATTATTATTATACCTCTCACAGAAGCCTTATCTACACACAGGATTAAGGGAAATAACCTACAAGGATTGTTTAATAGAAGCCAAGACCCTTGACAGTAATGACTGCTGGTCCGAGGTGTCAGAGGAAAAGGGCCTTGAATAGCCCTCAGCAGCCCATTAATAGGATCATAAGCTTAGACTCTTGCCTGGAAAATTCCACGGACTGAGGAGCCTGGTAGGCTACAGTCCATGGGGTTGCAAAGAGTCGAACACAACTGAGCAACTTCACTTTCACTTTCACAAGCTCTTAAAGTCAAATGGAAACTAAGAATATATTGGATTACCATCAACATACCAATAATACTTATACCACAGAATTGTTATAAGGACTAAAGAATGGCATACATTAAGTCCTAGTAAATATCTGGTATATCATGTGTTCAACAAAAGGGATTATGCATTCATTAATTCAGTTATTCATTTAGCTATGAATGCCTGTTACGCGCTGTTATGGAGTGAATTGTGTTGTCTTCTCCTAAATTTATATGTTGATGCTCTAACTTCAGTGTGACTATATTTGAAAACAGGGCCATTAAGGAGGTAATCAGGTTAAATGAGGTCATAAAGGTGGAGCCATAATCTGATAGGACAGGTGTTCTTAAAAGAAGAGGAAGAGACATCAGAGCACACTCTTCCTCTCTGCATACACAGAGGAAAGGCCACTTGAGGACACAGCCAGAAGGAAGCCATCTACAAGCCTCACCAGAAAACAATCCTTGCAACACCTTGATCTTAAACATAAAGCCTCCAAAAATCTGAGAAAATAAATCCTATGATTATGCCCTCAGTCTGTGACATCTTGTTACGGCATCCTGAGTAGCCTAATGCACGTGCCACAGCCCACCAGCTGTGTGAGGCAGCGATTACATCCGGGGTAAACTGTGCTGGGGAAGCATAAAAAGACACCTGGGATAAAAATGCAAGAATACCAAGTTGATCATTAAGGGGTCTCCATTTTCTCATAATTCAAGGATACGTTCCAGTTCCAAGTTGAAAATCCACCTATTCATTAGTTCTACAAATTGACACCTTTGGAACACTGTGGCCCAGTTCTGTGACCAGCACAAAAATGTGTGAGAAGGCAGCTTCCTGTTGTCTGAGAAACAGTGAGCACTTCGGAGGCAGACAGACTCCAGTCTAAATCTCAGACTTGTCACTCACTAGACTTGGGTCTTGGGAAAGTCACTTTACTTCTCTTAGTCTTAGTTTCCTCATGTCTAGAATGGGGTTACTTGTATGCACTTAACAGAGGCAGAAGATATTAAGAGGTGGCAAGAATACATAGAAGAACTATATGAAAAAGATCTTCATGATCCAGATAATCCTGATGGTGCGATCACTCACCTACAGCCAGACATCCTGGAATGCTAAGTCAAGTGGGCCTTAGGAAGCATCACTACAAACAAAGCTAGTGGAGGTGATGGATTCCAGTTGAGCTATTTCAAATCCTAAAAGATGATGCTGTCAAAGTGCTGCACTCAATATGCCAGCAAATTTGGAAAATGCAGCAGTGGCCACAGGACTGGAAAAGGTCCCAAAGATAGGCAATCCCAAAGACAGGCAATGCCAAAGAATGCCAAACTACCACACAATTGTGCTCATCTCACATGCTAGTAAATTAATACTCAAAATTCTTCAAGCCAGGCTTCAATGATACATGAACCCTGAACTTTCAGAGGTTCAAGTTGAGTTTAGAAAAGCCAGAGGAAACAGAGATCAAATTACCAACATCCGCTGGATCATCAAAAAAGCAAGAGAGTTCCAGAAAAACATCTATTTCTGCTTTATTGACTATGCCAAAGCTTTTGAGTGTATGGATCACAACACATTGTAGAAAGTTCTGAAAGAGATGGGAATACCAGACCACCTGACCTGACTCCTGAGAAACCTTTATGCAGGTCAGGAAGCAACAGTTAGAACTGGACATGGAATGACAGACTGGTTCCAAATAGGAAAAGGAGAATGTCAAGGCTGTATATTGTCACTCTGTTTATTTAACTTATATGCAGAGTACATCATGAGAAACACTGGGCTGCAAGAAGCACAACTGGAATCAAGATTGCCAGGACAAACATCAATAACCTCAAATATGCAGATGACACCACCCTTATGGCAGAAAGTGAAGAGGAACTAAAAAGCCTCTTGATGAAAGTGAAAGAGGAGAGTGAAAAAGCTGGCTTAAAGCTCAACATTCAGAAAATGAAGATCATGGCATCTGGTCCCATCACTTCATGGGAAATAAATGGGGAAACAGTGGAAATAGTGACAGACTTTATTTTGGGGGGCTCCAAAACCACTGCAGATGGTGATTGCCGCCATGAAATTAAAAGACACTTGCTCCTTGGAAGAAAAGTTATGACCAATCTAGACAGCATATTAAAAAGCAAAGATATTACTTTGCCAACAAAAGTCTGTCTAGTCAAAGCTATGGTTTTTCCAAGACTATGAAGAAGGCTGAGCACAGAAGAATTGATGCTTTTGAACTGTGGTGTTGGAGAAGACTCTTGAAAGTCCCAGGACTGCAAGGAGATCCAATCAGTCCACCCTAAAGGAAATCGGTCCTGAGTATTGATTGGAAGGACTGATGCTGAAGCTGAAACTCCAATACTTTGGCCACTTGACGTGAAGAACTGACTCATTTGAAAGGACCCTGATGCTGGGAAAGATGAAGGCAGGAGGAGAAGGGGATGACAGAGGATGAGATAGTTGGATGGCATCACGTACTCAATGGACATGAGTTTGAGTAAACTCTGGGAGTTGGTGCTGGATAGGAAGGCCTGGTGTGCTGCAGTCAATGGGATCACAGAGCCAGACAGGACTGAGTGACTGAACTAACTGACTTGTATACACCTTTGTAGTAAGCATTTTAATGATCCCCAAATATGATCCCAGTGTCTGTGATATGTCACCTTACATGACAAAAGGGACTTTGCAGATGTGATTAAGGTTAAGAATCTTGAGAGGAAGAGATTAGCCTGAATTATCATTATGGAGGGTGGGGTAATAATTGGAAGGGGAGGGTCAATCTAATCATAGGCATACTTTAAAGCAGAGAAATTTTCTTGGCTATTGTCTGAGACAGAGTATAGCAATGGAAGCATTCCAGAGACAAGAGCATGAGGACCTGAACTACTATTGGGGGCTTTGAAAGTGGAGTAAGGGGCTATAAACCAAAGAATGTAGGCTGTCTCTGGAAAGGAAAAGACTATGTAACAAGATTCTCTCCTGGAGCCTCCAGAAAGGAGTGTATCTCTGTCAACTCCTTGATTTCAGTTCTTGAGATCCTGTTGGACTTCTGATCTACAAAATTTAAAGATCAATTTATGTTTTTGTAACCCAGTACATTTATGGTACTTTGCTACAGCAGCTATAGGAAACTCAGACAAGTTTATACGATTGTTCTAAGTTTTAGAAGATAGCATGTGCTTGTCACCTAAGAGGACCACCACACAGGCTCATTCATGGTCCTCTAAAGTGGGGCAAGAGATCTTTACTGAAAATAAATGCTGTTTATATAAAAATGTCTTTAAAAAGAGGAGCAAATAAAAGTAAGCCTGTCTCTTAACTACAGGCCTGTATCCCTTCTCCACTCACTTCTTCTCATTATTTATTTCCATCAGCAGCAGCTAGCTGGCAGACTCCTCTCCCTATGGCCAATCAAGGACCTGGCTGACAATCCCAAATGGTCTCCACCTTCCTGTCTGGTGACATGTCTTCTCCCCTCACCCCACTGAAAGAAGAGTCCTTAATGGATTTTTCTTAATGCCTGGCATACACAGGTTTGGGTCCAAATTTGGTTGCTGCCATTTCCTCGTGGTTTGTCCTTGGGCACCCAGTACATCTCTTAAAATTCTAGATTTTTTACTCAAGAATTAAAGGTAACTCCTGCTTTATATGTTTGGTCAGAGCAGGAAAAGAGAGACATTCGCAAATCGCTTAAAACAATACTTGTCACATAGAAGTTGTCAGTAAATGAATTAATTTACCCAAAATATATAAAGAGGGAATAAATATGTTTGAATAGACACACATAGAAATGTTTATCGATATTAAATATATAAGACATCTTGAATACATATATAAACATGTAACTATGTATATACAAATACACACATATAAACATATGTACTACACACTACATAAGAGCTACAAATTTTCCCCAGTCCAATTCAGACAAGACAGGCAAAATGGGTCATTTTAAGATAATGCAACCAGGACAATGGTTTGGTGGGGGGTGGCGGGTGGAGTGCAACTAGCCCAGTTTGTGTGGCTGAGAAAGGCTTCTGAGTAAAGTCACTTCTAAGCCAAATCCTTCAGGATTAACAAAAACTGGGTAGGTAAAAGAGGGAATAAATATTACATTAAGATAAACAGTCGAGTGCAAAGGTTTAACATAAGGGAGAACACACAGAAACCAAGAAAGGAGCACAATTTAATATTATACAGTTGAAAAAAAGAGGAAGTGTAAGTAAATTACTTATATATACAATTATTATGTTTAGGTTCCAGATTATTGTTAGATGTGTCAGACAAAAAATAACTTTGCATTAGTGTACACCCTATTCCTCTCTTCCACCTGCTAAGGAAAATTCTGGTTGCCATTAACCCTGTTCTGAGACTTCACGGGAAGATTGAGGTAATCAGTGGAGTACGGAAATGCTGAAAAAAGTAGAGAATAATTTACCACAAGAGATGAGAATCTAAGGGAAGGGAAAAATTGGTGACAAGGGGTGGAAGTCCTCCAGCTTTTTTGTGTTTCCCAAGAAGCTGTAGCAAAGATTTAAGTTAGTTTCAATCTCCCCAACTATTAGTTCTTTGAATTTGATTTCATGCCAAGAGCAGACTTTGTGGGACCCTGGTTTTATACAGCTTTCACATACACATATAAATCCGAATCTTCTCCAGCCAGATTTATTTATTGTTCCTTCAAAATATCTATCTCTAACCCTTTACTTATGCCCTGCTTGGAATGCTTTCCTATTTATCTAAATCCCTCCCATTCTTCAAGGCCTAGCTTAGGCTCCATGTGCTCCATAAAAGCCGTCCAAGCACAGAGGAATTCCCCTTTGATGAATTTAATGCATTTGTTGTCTGAATTGCAGACTTTAGTGCTTATCTTCCAAAAAATCTTCACCAAATATCTTCACCAAAACATCAAAAGACAATATAGAAGAAAATGCATCACCCTTAAGATCGTTGCCCTAAAGGAGCAATTATTTATACACAATCCCTTCCAATCCTTAATTATGGGTATAGAGAATCAGCAATATTGCAACTGTGGTAGGAATTTTTATTTCATCTCTTAACTTTCTGCCTTACAGAAAGTTTAGAGTGCTTGTCCCCTCTACTTTTCTGGCTTTTACATAGCATAGGAGTTTATAAATTTGTAATTTAAAATCTGTGGTAGAGAGCAGTGTTTAAAACAGAGAAGATGCTCAATAAATGTTCATTACTCCTTTTGAGTACAGCATGGCAACCCACTCTGGTACTCTTGCCTGGAGACTCCCATGGACAGAGGAGCCTGGTGGGCTACAGTCCATAGGGCCACACAGTCGAACACGACTGAATCAACTTAGCATGTACACAAGCACTCCCTTTGAGCAGCTTAACATTCCTGACAGAAGGACTGTATTATTTTTGACTTGCTTTCCTTTTTTTTTTTCTCTCTCCCAACAACTTAACAAAGGTCACAAACTCAAGCACTTCTAGGAGTCAAGCAGATTTTGTAAATGAATAAGCTGGGTGTAGGATGATATGGACAAATTTTATAACATGCTGGAGTGGTATTGCCAGCATGCTAGAGCCAACTGTTTTATTGTTAGGACTTTTGCAAGCCTGGTTAAACAAAGCTTTCATCAACTAAGCACTCAATTAAATTACATTAAAGACAAAGGGAATACACACTCAAAACTCACCACTTGCTAATTATTTTACTAAAAAGTGCTTTTACCTACGCTTTTGAGGTGGTTTTGTTGCAGAGAAGAAAGCCAATTCTGACTCCATGTTGAAACTGTTTCTTAGACTTGCTTTAGTAGATTTTGTTATTATAATCATACAGAATGGCTTGCCTCAGAGAATCCTGCCCCTCTGCCTTTCTGTTAAAGTGCCTTTGTTCAGAACCCTGGCTACCTGTAGATGGCAGGAAGGAAGAAATTAACACATCCCCTATCTGAGGCTTGTCGTTCTAGGAGATGCTTGCAAGATTAACAGCCTTTTCACTTTGCTTCCTCAGTTCACTTCAGTTCAGTCACTCAGTCTTGTTGGACTCTCCGACCCCAGGGGCCGCAACATGCCAGGCTGCTTTCTCACATCTCCCTATCTCTGATCTATGAAAGAACTTAGTATCCAGACCCCAATAAGATGGTTATTTTGAGCTGCTAGTCTGCCATCTTCTCAGTCAGCCGGCTGCCTGAAAAAGTCTTCTTGGCCTCAACCCCTCATCGTTTGGATTCATTGGCTTGTCATGCAGCAAGCAGAGCAAGCTTGGACTCCATAACAGTGTGTGGAAATGTTACACTGTGTGTCCCTGCCTATCTCTTCCCAATTCCTTGTTTAGTGATGTCAAGTTGAAATTGGCTATAGGGGGAGTTTAGACAGTACAGTACAGTTCAGTTCAGTTCAGTCACTCAGTCGTGTCTAACTCTTTGCGACCCCATGAATCGCAGCACACCAGGCCTCCCTGTCCATCACCAGCTCCCAGAGTTCACTCAGACTCAGGTCCATTGAGCTGGTGATGCCATCCAGCCATCTCATCCTCTGTCGTCCCCTTCTTCTCCTGCACCCAATCCCAATCCCTCCTAGCATCAAAGTCTTTTCCAGTGAGTCAACTCTTCGCATGAGGTGGCCAAAGTACTGGAGTTTCAGCTTTAGCATCATTCCTTCCAAAGAAATCTCAGGGCTGATCTCCTTCAGAATGGACTGGTTGGACCTCCTTGCAGTCCAAGGGACTCTCAAGAGTCTTCTCCAACACCACAGTTCAAAAGCATCAATTCTTTGGCACTCAGTCTTCTTCACAGTCCAACTCTCACATACATACATGATCACAGGAAAAACCATAGCCTTGACTAGACAAACCTTAGTCGGCAAAGTAATGTCTCTGCTTTTGAATATGCTATCTAGGTTGGTCATAACTTTTCTTCCAAGGAGTAAGCGTCTTTTAATTTCAGAAATTACCAAATGCTACAAATCAGGACTTGGTTTATTGTGGGTTCTTTAAAAAATTCTTTTTAGATTTGATTACTTTTGGCTGTGCTGGGTCCTTGTTGCTGCATGCGCACTTTCTCTAGTTGAGGGAATGGAGGCTGTTCTTCGTTGTGGTGCTTGGGCTTCTCAGTGCAGCAGCCTCTCATTGCAGAGCACGGGCTCTAGTTGGGCAGGCTTCCAGAGTTGTGTTGTGTGAGTTTACTTGCCCCACAGCATGTGGAATCTTCCCAGACCGGGAACTGAAACCATGTCTCCTACATTGGCAGGCAGATTCTTTTCTTCATGATAATTTTATTTATTATTTATTTTTGGCTGTGCTAGGCCTTCACTGCTGAGCCTGGGCTTTCTCTAGTTGCAGCAAGTAGGGGATGCTCTTTAGCTGCAGTGCATGGTCTTCTCACTGCAGTGGCTTCTCTTATTGAAGAGCCCGGACTCTAGGGTGCATGGGCTTCACTAACTGCAGCATGTGGGCTCAGTAGTTGTGGCTCCTGAGCTCTAGAGTACAGGCTCAATAGTTGGGGCACATGGACTTGGTTGCTCTGCGGCCTGTGGGATCTTCCCAGATCAGGGATTGAACCCATGTCTCTTGCACTGGCAGGTAGATTCTTTATCACTGGACCACCAGGGAAGTCCAGGGCTTGTTTTATTGTTTTGTTGATTTTCTAGACTGAAGAAAATAACGGCAAAAATGTCATTCATGATGGTAAAACTTAAAATTGTGATATGATTATACTTGCTACACATCAAACAGCACAAAAAATGAGGAAATAGTCTTCTATTATTCAAAACCTACATGTGATTCAACAAAAAGTCACTCATGTCATTGAAGAACAAGTGGAGTTTTTCCGTGCTAGACAAAAAAAAACAAACCAAGATGCCCAGTTAAACTTGACTTTCAAATCGACAGATTATTTTTAGCCTAAGTAATCGTAAATATTGCTCAGAACATACTTATACTAAAAATGTATTTGTTTATCTAAAATTCAAATTTAACTGAGCCTTCTGTGTTTCTATTTGTTAAATCTGGCAACTCTAAACATTTACCTTCATTGTTTCACTTTCATCTTACATGTTAAAATAGACAAAAATATCAACAAATATCAACAAAAATATCAACAAAAGAAGCTGGAGAAAAACTTATTAGCTGTAACCCATAGGTTGGCTATGGATAAAACAGTTTGATGAAATAATCCTGTGAGAATCAATCAGCTATATGAAATTGATAAGAAAGACTATTGTATATATTATTTATAAATTTATGTTATGCATCCTTTGTATCAATTTAGAATAAATTTATGTGTGCATATAGACACATATACACACCTTATTAATTTTTGGAGAGCTTGTCATTAAATATTCATCAGCAAACCACTGGAGACACTGAGATGGGGATAAACCATTCGTTGATAATGCATGCAAATTCACTTTTTAAAACACTGTCTTTCCAAACAAAACATCTTTACTCTATGCTCCTCCAGCTACCATTTTGCTATACTAGACCTAGGTCCCATCAAGGTCAGAATCCATTTGAACAATAACAGCAAAGTTAACACTATTAAGAAAATAATCCTCTCCAAAACAGCTAAACACAAACAACTGAAATAATGTCACTGCTTAAAGTGAAAGTGAAAGTGAAGTCACTCAGTCGTGTCCAACTCTTTGTGACCCATGGACTGTAGCCCACCAAGCTCCTCCGTCCAAGGAATTCTCCAGGCAAGAATCCTGGAGTGGGGTGCCATTTCCTTCTCCAGGGGATCTTGCCGACCCAGGGATCAAACCCAGGTCTCCCACATTGCAGGCAGAGGCTTTAAACTCTTCCCTTTTTAACTTAGGGAAGCCCTAAGTTAAAAAGAACAAAGAAGGAAGATCATTCCTTCCTAACCCCACACCCTCTTTTTGAGCCTCATCCAACCATCTGGACTACTGTGCACCATGCCCATCTCCACCCAACTACCCATTCAAGCTGAGGAGGCATCTCTGGGTGCCATTAGGTCCCAACAAACAGGACTCAAAAACATAAGCAGATAGCATTCCCATTCATGCCAGAGTGGTGTTCATCTTGTGAAGACTGATGCAGTTGGCAAGCCTGCTTAATTGTGTTTTTGCTGCTATTCTCTCTGACTGGAAGCCACCTGGACCTTGTTTTGGACAGTCATGGGGCCCAAGATAGCCCTGGAATGAAGAGTTCCTCTGAATCAACCTGGTTAAATATACAAAAACCAAGAAGCATGCCAGTGAGGCAACATCCTTAGACTGTCTCATCCCCAGAAACGCAGATAGGCAAGGACAGAAAAGAAGACAAGCTGGGCCTCCAGTCCAGATGCCTGGAAAGAGCCAGGGGCTCCAGATACACCGGGTTTCCACATTCCAAAGCTTAGCTCAGCTCCCACTTGGTTCTCTTGCCACACATTCGCTTTGTGGTAGTAACAAGGAAGAATCAACAAACTTCAGTGAGAGGAATACTCGGTTGCTTATTTTATGGATAGTATCTGTCTGTTTCTCCCTCTTCAGAATAAGCAAAGAAACAATAGGAAGAAAAGAAAAAGAACAGAATCTTTAACTTAGTGTAACTGCAGTATTAAAAACTCCCATTGATACATTCTCAGCTCTAAATCTATGTCCTAGGCCAGCATTTCCCAAAGTGTGCTCAGACAGATGTTTACAGAAAAATGGGGGGAGAATTCCAAGGTCAAATAAGTTTGGCTATTGCAAGTTTAAAGTTTTAATTAAATTTCTTTGCAGCAGAACTTCTCAGAGCCTTTTAATATGCAGATGTCCTTTGGGAATCTGTTCACTAGAGTAAAGTTCACCACATTTTACAATTTGAGTCAAGAATGCCCCTTTTCATGGAGTATCTTACAGAACCAGGGTTCCATGGTGGAGACTCTATAAAGCTCTTAGGCTCCAACCATTTTTCAATAGCTTCTTATTAATCTGCTGATAAATTTCCATTACTTTATTCACCTACTCTCTTTTCTCCTCCTCAGCTATTAAAGGACTTCTCTTATGCAACACCCTTTGGGTACTTTCAGAGTGAGTGAGTGAGTGACAGTCACTCAGTCATGTCCGATTCTTTGTGATCCCATGGACTGTAGCCCACCAGGTTCTTCCACCCTCAAATTTTCCAGGCAAGAATACTGGAGTGGGTTGCCATTTCCTTCTCCAGGGGATCTTCCAATCCAGGAATTGAACCCAGGTCTCCCACATTGCAGGCAGATTGTCCATATTTTGTTCAGAGAAGATTGCCTTGGTTAGAGTTATTATCATTACCACGAGCTCCTGGAAGGCAGTAGGGCTTAGTGGTGAGGATCTGGATTAAAAGCTATGTGACGTGGAGTCAAGGTCTTTCCCCCAAGTGGCTTTAATCTGTCTACTATTTACCTTTTAGAGGCTCAGTTTCCTTTTATGTAAAATGAGAATAATAATATTTTTGTCACAGACTCATGGTAAGGTCATATGAAAGGGTTTCATGAAAGTGTTATCAAAAAATAAAACTGAAAAATAATCATTAGCCTAGTTTTCCCTAAATTTCTCTGGCCATAAGCATCACTTAGGGCATTTATTAGAAAGCGAGGTTTGTCTCAGGAGTCTGGTTCCATTTTGGGCGAGACCTAGAATCTATGGTTTTAACAAGCATCTTAGGTTATTTTTACCATCATAAGAATTTAGAAGGTACTGAATTGTCTAAAGAAACAAGAAATGAATGGTGAATTTAACAATGACAGATAAGTGGGAGATATTTGGTTAGGGGCTAGCTGCAAGGCTCCTCCTGCTTATCACACTATGTAGGTGTGTGTATGTTCCTTTGCTGGGCAACACACTACAAAAAATATATTATTAAATATCCTACTGGTCAAAATTTAGGGGCTTTTCTAGTGGTTCAGTAGTAAAGAATCTACCTGCATATGGAGATGTGGGTTCGATCCCTGAGGTGGGAAGATTCCCTGGAGAAGGAAATGGCAAACCACTCCAGTATTTTTGCCTGGGAAATCCCATGGACAGAGGAGCCTGGCAGGCTATAGTTCATGGGGTTGCAAAAGAGACAGACAAAACTTAATGACTACACACACACATATATACACACAGCTCTGATTAGCATTTTATTTGAATCTTGAGTCTTTTTTCAAAAAATCAATTATAATCTTAGATCATAATAAATATTCATTTTTTCTGGGCACAAGACAAGGGTCAGAAATACACACACACACACACACACACCCCTCAGTACTAGCTGATGCCACATTTAGTATTATCAACCCTTAACATAATTTTTGAAATGCTCGTGAAAGACAAAAAAAAAACCCCATCTCTGAAATAATCTTTCTGTTTGTGTGTATTCTTTATGCTGTCTGCATCCAGAAACAGGGATTACTTAAAGATTTTATTTCTTCAGTGGAGATGTAAGGGAATAAAAACAATATTTGCTTTATTAAAAATAAAACAAACACTCCAAACAGAAACTCATTATTTCTAGAAAATCCCCTCTCATGTTTAACCACCAAGGGAGCCTCTACTGCAACTGATTTCTTGAAAAAGTCCAAATCAAAGCAAGGAAAATCTTGTAGCCATTAGAGTGTAATCTCTATGAATCACCAATTTGTTTTTGCATGACTTTCCCTGCATTCCTTCTATCTTCTGTAGTTTATTTTGTTCAATGTTTTCAGCAACAGCTTCGCCAAGCCCGAGTATAGAAGCCATCCAAGTGGGGATGTGTGTTTCCCACACCATAAGCTGCCTGTGCTCAAGTGACAAGGCATGCATCTGACTACCCACCCATCCCATTCTTCCCTGTTGTTACAGACACAGACAGGAAATTTCTGTAGTTTATTTTGTTCAATGTTTTCAGCAACAGCTTCGCCAAGCCCGAGTATAGAAGCCATCCAAGTGGGGATGTGTGTTTCCCACACCATAAGCTGCCTGTGCTCAAGTGACAAGGCATGCATCTGACTACCCACCCATCCCATTCTTCCCTGTTGTTACAGACACAGACAGGAAACAACCAGACCTAAACACTCATGGAATAAGGCCCCAAACAGTCAAGGCTGCCATGAGCAATTTCTGAGCATTAGGATTCTTTCTTTCCTATTACTCAGAATGCATCTTTTAGAAAGGAAGGCCTTTAAGGAAAAAAAGAAACAGCAGTTGTGACCAGTTGGCAGTGGCCACACTGTGGCTTAGTTAGTGCAATAAATAGTTTACTTTAACTTAGCTCCAGCTTACCCAGTCTCTCCCTCCTCCACTCCTATGCACAAACAATCCACTTCTCATTTACAAATATGACATATCTGCATATATAACCGCAGTCTATCTCGCTAAATAGATATTTATTTCTCTTTCTGCCCAACATGGGAAACCAGTATTAAAGTAAGTTAACCAGATCAACCTCTTTCAGTATATTAAGTAGATTGGTATTTCTGAATCTACTTTGGTGGGAACAGCAGGGTGGGTATTTAATTTGTTTACTCAACCATCTGTTCATTCCTTTATTCATTGAGTAAATATCATCAAGTGTCTATTCTGTGGTACACAGGCATTGGGGTAGGCACTGGGGGCACAATGGTGAATAACATACATGAATTCCATGCCCTGGTGAAATGTATAGTCTAATGGAGAAACAGATATTAAACAAATGATTACACATATGAAAAATTTTAATTCTAATAAGGGCTGCCAGGAGTAAAGGGCCTTATTAAGATTAATTAAAGAAGAGCTGAGAACCATATACATGGAATGGCCAAAGCAGGCAAATCTGGATGGAGGTTGGGAAAAGCACACTAGTGGTTGGCCAGGCTTGACAGAGGGTGCCTGAAGGGGCACAGCATGATGCTTAAGTGGAGTGGGATGTCTTTTTTCAGTTCAGTTCAGTTCAGTTCACTTTCTCAGTCATGTCCAATTCTTTGTGACCCCATGGAATGCAGCACATCAGGCTTCCTTGTCCATCACCAACTCCTGGAGACTGCTCAAACTCATGTCCATTGAGTCGGTGATGCCATCCAACCATCTCATCCTCTGTCGTCCCCTTCTCCTCCTGCCTTCAATCTTTCCCAGCATCAAGGTCTTTTCAAATGAGTCAGTTCTTCGCATCAGGTGGCCAAAGACTGGAGTTTCAGCTTCAGCATCAGTCCTTCCAATGAATATTCAGGACTGATTTCCTTTAGGATGGACTGGTGGATTTCCTTTAGGATCTCCTTGCAGTCCAAGGGACTCTCAAGAGTCTTCTCCAACACCACAGTTCAAAAGCATAAATTTTTCAGTGTTCAGCTTTCTTTATAGTCCAACTCTCACACCCATACATGACTACTGGAAAAACCATAGCTTTGACTAGACAGACCTTTGCTGGTAAAGTAATATCTTTTTTAGGTAATAAAAATATTCTAAAATTGACCATGGTAGTGGATGCACAATTCTGTGTACATACTCAAAATTTCAAATCCCTCTTTCTCCATTCACCACTGCTTTCTTGGGAGCTAGATTCATCCTGAGGGAGTACGTCTACCAGAAATTGATGTTTATTCTGCTAACCTAGCAACTCAACAATAGCGAGTACATTTACCATCTAGGTCCTGCCCAGTCCTAAGGAGATCTTAATTGGTCTGACTTGGTAACATGTATCTAACTCTGCATCTATCACTGGTTGGGAGAATATGGTGCCAGAGTAGGTGCATGCCTATCACAGGAGGTGGAGTCAGCTCTGCCAGAACCTTGTGCTCTCATGATGGAGGAAGAGATGATTTTTTTCACCAGGAAAAAGCAGCAGCAGCCCATCCTGAGGTGATCTGCTCACTGTCTCATACATCCTTGGAATAAATGTTTCAATATTGAGGGAGCATAGCCCTTCAGGATACAGACTCACTACATTACAACTGTTGCATTCCACCTGCAATTGTTGAATTGCTTTGCAGTGTAACACAGAGACACGCAAAATTTGCAGCTATTGATGGGTTATATTTAATTGAATGCAACAACTTCCCTTGTGGCTCAGACAGTAAAGCGCCTACTTGCAATGAAGGAGACCTGGGTTTGATCCCTGGGTTGGGAAAATCCCCTGGAGAAGGGAACGGCTACCCACTCCAGTATTCAGGCCTGGAGAATTCCATGCACTGTATAGTTCATGGGGTCACACAGAGTTGGATACAACTGAGGGACTTTAACTTTTCTTCAACAACAGCAAAACCGAGTCATCAACTGAGTAAGATTTTAAAAGTTACTGTATTTGTAAACTGAGTTATGCAAGCATCCAATTCACATTAACAACTAATTTGCATTAAGGCCTTTGGCTTATATCAGGTTTCCAGGAATCCTGAAGCTCCAATTGGTATGTAATAAAAAATAGTCAACTACCATACATCCTGGGATATTTCCACTAAGAAGTGTAGAGGAATTATAGGCAATATCTTTATCTGCTAATTACTATCATGAAATTTGCTTTGGGCTTCCCTGGTGACTGATATGGCAAAGAATCTTCCTGCAATGCAGAAGACCGGGGTTCAATCCCCAGGTCAGGAAGATCCCTTGGAGAAGGAAATGGCAACTCATCCCAATATTTTTGCCTGGATAATTCTATGGACAGAGGAGCCTGGGAGGCTATAGTCCATAGGGTTGCAAAGTCAGACATGACTGAGCGACTAATACATACTTACACATAGTAGGAAAGTGTAAACACACAAAGATGTCAAAGGCATGGCCATAGGGTCTCACTGCTCTCTCACACACAAGCATCATGAGCTGGTCATGGGGCTTGTGCCTACTGTTATCCAATGTGGCCTCAGGGTCCTCCTCAGCTCAGTGCTGAGGAACCACAGTCAACCAAAGGTAGGTAGAAACCAGGATAATCTGTGTGATCTTGGAAGAGCTATTTAATCTTTAACACTAAGCCTTAATTAACCTGCTTATACTTATAAAATGCACTTGTGCTTGACAAATAGTTATAATCATGACAATGATGATGATGATTGCCTTCGGAATATATCTAAATAAAAACGCTTTCAGTTTTTCTCCAGAGATTAGTGGTGAGGAAGGCAGCACAAGTGGTTCCCTTTCTTGGTTTATTTCAGATTCTCTCAGTGTATTGGAAAGAGGGTTCTGAGTTACTATAGAATGTTTACTTCATACATTTTCAAGATGAGAACATCCAGATGAAAAACTACACATTCTATAAGTCATGGAAGGATACACTGTCCATTCTGTCCCACAGTGTCCTTTACACAATGAGTCATGTGATAAATGCTCAAGCTTAGTTCCAGGAAAAAGTTTGTCTCTACAGAAAAATGTGTATGTTTTCCATTGTCAGAAAACCAAAACTAAGCAACCCAACATGTTTTCACTTTGCCATCACTGCCAGGAAGCTCTTGCCAAAAATGTATTACCCAATTGCTATAATTATCCCTGATCAGGTGCCTAAAGACATCAACTCCTTTTGAGTCCCTCAGATAGTCCAAGTTTTCTTGCTTCCTTAAATGTTTTATTTTATACTGATTGAAACTGCAAGCTTCTGTAATCCCACTGGAAGAGTTGGGTCACCTGATCATTTAAAGTCTCTTTCAACTATTAAATTCTAAGAAATTTTCAATAAAATTCAATCATCAAAGCAAAAATGATTAGCTCTAAGTAAGACATATGGTCTCTGGCTCCAAAACAAATGGGAAAGAGATGAAGGGATGTCAAATGTCTTAGGAACCTACTGTAGGTTAAGTAGTTACATCCATAACTGGTATTTCAGATATTCTCACTAGCCTGTGGGTACAAATGTGGCCAGGCTGCCATTCATAATCACATCTGCAGCTCAGAGTCCCCATATTATCACTCCATATTACAGAGGAAGAATCTAGGCTCAGACAGGTTAATTTTATTTGCCCAATATCACAAAGCTAGTGAGTATCAGAGTTGAAACTCAAAGCCACATCTGCTGTGTTCTTTCCATGACACACCTGTGTTAAATGGATTACAGAACATGCCTTTCCTGTTCCTCTAATTTTGTCAGTATCTATTTCCCAAACCTACAATAGATCATTTCTATTATAACATTTCCAAAATCGACCTCTCACTCTGACAAATGCCAAGGACAGCAACCAACAGCTTAAAAATCAGACTCCCAGTCTCTTATCTAGGCCAGAGTAGCAAGGAAGGAGGGACTCATTGGGCAGATTTGAAACCAAGATAGAATTTGGAGGGTTTTATTTTTTAGTGTTGCTATCTTTTATGAACATTCTAATAGAAATATGGTTTGTGAAAAGTATAAAGCATATATATATATATATATATATATGCATACATAGATATGATTATTGACTCTATTGGAGGATGAGAAAGATAATAGATTTGGGGTATTTTGTATTTCTTAAAGTAAGATTAAGAAGCTCTATAATAATACTTTATCTTCAATGAGAGAAAGAAAGGTTTCCTCCTTCTACATCATCTGTGTGACTGAATTTTCCCCAGGTGGAGTGGGGTGAAGAGGCTAGAAATATTCTGAGAGTTACAGAATAAATTTTTTTTTTTTTGGAGAGAAGCATGTTATCTGAATATTGTGCTAGGTTCTAGCCTTCTGGCACTGCAGCTCCCTTCAGTTCAGTTTAGTTCAGTCGCTCAGTCATGTCCAACACTTCGCGACCCCATGAATCGCAGCACACCAGGCCTCCTTGTTCATCACCATCGCCCGAAGTCCACTCAGACTCACGTCCATCGAGTCCGTGATGCCATCCAGCAATCTCATCCTCTGTTGTCCCCTTCTCCTCCTGCCCCCAACCTCTCCCAGCATCAGAGTCTTTTCCAATGAATCAACTCTTCACATGAGGTGGCCAAAGTATTGGAGTTTCAGCTTCAGCATCATTCCTTCCAAAGAAATCCCAGGGCTGATCTCCTTCAGAATGGACTGGTTGGATTTCCTTGCAGTCCAAGGGACTCTCAAGAGTCTTCTCCAACACTACCTGGCTACTTAGAAAAGGGCTAACAGTTTCTCTAAGCTCCTGGGAATGTGCCTGGAGGAGGCCTGGCTAGCCTGGGTGTTCCAGTGTGTACTTTCCCCTAATCTATCACTAGAAGACATAGACTAAGGCATCTCACACTGCCAGGAACGTTTATTTCCCCAGAATGACAGAATTTAAGAGGCTGAAAACACCCTGGAGACCAAGTAAGTATTTTTAATATTTATTTTTAAGCTACAGAACCCTTTGCATTATATATATAAACATAGCAAGCTGAAAAAATATTGTCTTGACATTTGACATCTTAATATCTCTTAGGGAGGAAACTATCATTGTTTGGAAAATACCTTGGTAAATGACTTGGGCTGTGACATCAGCATGATATGACATACTTGGGATATTACATCAGCAGGAGCCAAGACCTCAGAGGAAAAAGAAGACAAACTATTCTGGGTGAGAATAGAGAGGACTCATGAGCAAATTTTTGTTTTTGTTCCTGAATGGGAGGAGGACAGGTTATGAGGAGCAAAAGGAATGGAGAAGGAAATGAGAGGAATTGGAAATTAAAGTAACAATAGCCTAATTTTCTATTCTTTCTTTCTTTCTTTCTTTCTCTTTCTTTCCATCTTTCCTTCTTTTTCTTTCTTTCCTTCATCTATCTATAGTATCTGACGACGTTCTAATCATGTTAGTTATATTATCTTATTTCATCCTCAAATCAATATTGTAAGTAGATATTCTTATAGTCCTCATTTTAAATATGAGAAACTAGGCACAGAAAGTGTACATAACTTCCTCAGCTGCTATAACTAGTAAATATGGAGCAGGCAGGGAGTAGGTGAAATGGCATCTTAAAAATAAATATGTCTGCTATTCCACATGAAGTTAATTTTCCTTCCTGCAAAATAAAACTTTTTCAGTTTCCTGAACTCCACCCCAGCCCCTACCAAAAGTGTCTACTGTAAAGTCTACAAATATTTTGGGTGATTGAGTTAGCTTCTAATGGAATTCAAAGAAACAATCAAGTTTCATAATTGGGCACAGTGTAATTTCAAGGGGTGATGCATCAACCTGGGAGACAGAGAAGATTCCCGTCTCTCGGAATTCAACAAAGCTTGGGCAGGGTTCTATACTTTGGAACTGGTGGATTTTAGGCAATCTAGCCTGATTTAAGAGGACAAGGAACATGCAAATGACCATCAGTAGAAACAGCACTCCACGGGCTGAAACTGGCTGGGGCCGGGGGCAGTGCCCTTCCAGGATGGCCTCCCTCTTGCTCCATCAGCAGCTGGGAGGTCATCACACAGACTGTCAGACTCCACAGACTTAGAACTTCTCTCTCACTGATGAACAAACTGAGAAGAACCCTGCACCCTAAGAGACTAGAGACTGGAATCTGATTAATTCTGCCCTGACATTTTTTTTTTTTTAAACCAAGTCACAGTATTTAAAATGGAGAGATTTGGGAACTTCCTTAGTGGTCCAGGGCTTAAGAATCCACCTTCCAATACCAGGGACACGGGTTCAATACCAGGTAAGGGGACAAAGATCTCACATGCCACAGGGCAACTAAGCGTGTGCACCACAACTAGAGAGCCAGTTCTAGAGTCTGCATTAGCACAACTGCAGAGGCCTCATGCTCTAGAACCATACTCAACAACAGAAGCCTGTGCAGCACAGTGAAGACCTAGCACAGACAAAATTTTAAAAAGTAATAATGAATAAAATGGGAGGATTTTGCATTTGTTGTTGTTCAGTCTCTCAGTCATGTCTGACTCCTTGTGACTCCACAGACTGCAGCACACCACGTTTCCCTGTCCTTCACTATTTCCCAGAGTTTCCTCAAATTCATGTCCATTTAGTCAGTGATGCTATCCAACCATAGTCAATAAAGCAGAAATAGATGTTTTCCTGGAACTCTCCTGCTTTTTCCATGATCCAGTGGATGTTGGCAATTTGATCTCTGGTTCCTCTGCCTTTTCTAAAACCAGCTTGAATATCAGGGAGTTCACAGTTCATGTATTGCTGAAGCCTAGCTTGAAGGATTTTGAGCATTACCTTGCTAGCATGTGAAATGAGTGTAATTGTGTGGTAGTTTGAACCTTCTTTGGCATTGTCTTTCTTTGGGATTGGAATGAAAACTGACCTTTTCCAGTCCTGTGGCCACTGCTGAGTTTTCCAAATTTGCTGGCATATTGAATGCAGCACTTTAACTGCATCATCTTTTAGGATCTGAAATAGCTCAGCTGGAATTCATACCTTCACTAGCTTTGTTCTTAATGATGCTGCCTAAGGCCCGCTTGACTTCGCACTCCAGGATGTCTGGCACTAGGTGAGTGATCACACTATGGTGGTTATCCGGGTCATTAAGACCTCTTTTTGTACAGTTCTTCTGTGTATTCTTGTCACCTCTTCTTACTATCTTTTGTTTCTGTTAGGTCCATACCATTTCTGTCCTTTATTGTATCCATCTTTTCATGAAATGTTCCCTTGGTATCTCTAATTTCCTGAAGAGATCTCCAGTCTTTCCCTTTCTATTGTTTTCCTGTATTTCTTTGCATTGTTCACTTAGGAAGGTTTTCTTATCTCTCCTTGCTATTCTTTGGAACTCTACATTCACATGGGTATATCTTTCCTTTTCTCCTTTGCCTTTCACTCCTCTTCTTTTCTCACCTAATTGTAAGGCCTCCCCAGACAGCCACTTTGTCTTTTGCATTTCTTTTTCTTGGGGATGGTTTTTATCACCACTTCCTGTACAAGGTTATGAACCTCCAACCGTAGTTCTTCAGTCACTCTATCAGATTTAATCCCTCTGTATTCTGGCTGCAAAGAATGTAATCAGTCTGATTTTGGTAGGTGTTGACCATCTGGTGATGTCCATGTGTAGTGTTGTCTCTCGTGTTGTTGGAAGAGGGTGCTTGCTATGATCAGTCTGTTCTCTTGGTAAAACTCTGTTAGCCTTTGCTCCATTTCATTTTGTACTACAAGGCCATACTTGCCTGGTACTCCAGGCAAGGTATCTCTTGACTTCCTACTTTTGCATTCCAGTCCCCTATAATGAAAAGAACATCTTTTTTATTGTTATTTCTAGAAGGTCTTGTAGGTTTTCATAAAACTGTTCAACTTCAACTTCTTTGGCCTTATTGGTTGGGGCATAGACTTGGATTACTCAATGGTTTGCCTTATAAATGAATCAAGATCATTCTGTCATTTGTGAGACTGCACCCAAGAACTGCATTTCAGACTCTTGTTGACTATGAGGGAGGGCTACTCCATTTCTTCTAAGGAACTCTTGTCCACAGTAGTAGATATAATGGTCATCTGAATTAAATTCTCTCATTCCCATCCATTTTAGTTCATTGATTACTAAAATGTTGATGTTCACCCTTGCCATCTCCTGTTTGACCACTTTCAATTTACCTTGATTCATGGACCTAACATTCCAGATTTCTATGCAATATTGTTCATTACAGCATTGGACTTTACTTTCACCACCAGACATATCCACAACTGGGAGTTTCTGCTTTGGCTCAGTATCTTCATTCCTTTTGGATTTATTTCTTTGCTCTTCTCCAGGAGCATATTGGGCACCTACTGAACTGGTGAGTTCATCCTTCAGTGTCATATCTTTTTGCCTTTTCATACTGTTCATGGGGTTCTCAAGGCAAGAATGCTGAAGTAGTTTGCTGTTCCCTTCTCCAGTGATTTTGCATCTTACAAGTTAGGATTTCGTCTTGTTCTTGTGGAAGACAGCACAGTTTTTCAGATTTTCAAAACAAGCATGAAATTTTGCATCTTATAGACAGGTCAGGATTTCCTGCTTGTCTTGAAATTCATCTGGGAAACTGTGCTGTCTTTTAGCAGAACAACACTTCACCATAGGAGGGGCTCACCACTTTTGTGCAGGGGCCAAGAAATTTCCAGAGTGACATGAAATTTCCTGCCTGCTTTGTCCATTTACTACCTGATCAAGTGCTGTATCTGTAGCTCCTAGAGCACACAAACAACAGTGTGGTTCAACACGGACTTGAATTCAAACTTCTGACTTGCCCTGTCCAGCACAAAGCTTTTCTTCCCAATGTGTTTTGATGTTTGGCACATCAGAAGAACTCAATACATACTTCTTAAGTCGTGGACAGATGGATGGATGAAAGCTCATAGTGGCCAACGAGGAGGAGGTATACCCTATTTCTCCTCCTATTACTACTGTCATCACCAAACAGCCTCACACACGGGCAAGTGGCCCTGTTGACTTTGCCCCTTTAGAAAGAATCTGCCAGATCCAACTATTAATACTTTATCAAAGCCTGAGGCTCCCTACTTTTGGAAGAGATACACCACCTCTTCTTCTCAAGTATCAACCATTCTAGTCAGTTGCCAGGGTCATGCTTCTCAGATTTGGGACCTGAAGAGGATGACCAACCCAAACTCAAAGCAGGGGTGTGGAAAACTCAGAGTCTTCAAAAGATGGTTAGGGCCCAAGGAATCTCATGCTGAGTCATCATGATAAACCCCAGATCCCAAGGCACAGCCTGCACAGCTTTGCTGTTGGCTGGGTGGTATTTTAAGCCTTAATTATTATTCTGCTTTATACTTGCAGCCTCAGAGTCTTGCTATTAAAGTGTTTTCAAATGTTTGGGAAGTCAATTGCATTCAAGTTTATCCTCTTACTGTTTGGTTGACAGGAGCTATTTGTAAACGGAGCACCCTGCCAGTTACCAGCATTTATTTGCAGTTATATCACAAATGTTTTGAAACTTGTGTTTATCTATAATTTGACACATCAAGAGGACTTTTGCTCTTGGCCTGAGTCCCTGCCAAAGTAAATGGTGATGTGTTAAAGTTACTTTCATCAGACCTTCACACACCTAATGGCTAACTCTCACATCTCCCTCACATCAGGGTTACCCAAACTGATATTAAGAGAGCAATTGAACACATATGTGACAAATTGGAGAGCCCGAGTATGAGAAAAGAGGCGGGGCGGGGGGGCAAGCTCTGCTTGGAGTAATGTTCTAAATAAAGGGCTGTTTTCAGAGAAGCTGGCTCTGACATCCACAAAGGCAATTTGGCACAAGACGGGGTTACTCTCTCATCCACCTCTGCACTGATTATGATGATTGCTCTTTGCTCTGTTACTAAACTCAGAGGAAGACATGTCGGCACCCAAAGGCATCTGTTTCACTCGGCTTGTTTACCCATCATTTCAGTTAAGCCCTGGGAAATCCTATCTTGGCTGATTTGTGGAGAAAAGCTCTCCATTGGAAAGATAAATGCTTTTTGTGATGGATTTTGAAAATCATAGTACTTCATAGCTGGAAGGAGACCCTCAGAGATGATCTAGTCCAAATCCCAGCTTATCTAATTCATGTATTCATTCAACAAGTATTTGCCAAGCTCCTTCCACATGCCAAGCACCATTCAACTTGATAGGGAAACACTGTGAACAAAACAGACAAGGTTCCTCTTTCATGGAGCAAGCAAACAAACAGCCTAATTGCTGGGAGTCTTAGTTTCTATGAAGAAGACAAAAATAGGATAATCTAATAAAGAGTGATTAAAGAAGTGGTCCTTTCAATAGGCAGAGCTGGAAAGGAGACAATATTGGAGCTGAGATTGTGTTAAGAAACTGGTCAAGCTAAGATCTTTAGGAAAGCAGAGGAAAGTATAAAAGCAGAGTCTCTGGGAGAGAACAAGTTTTGTGTGCTGCAGAATAGAAAGTCGGCCACGCTACAGAACTTACCAGGTAAGGTCAGAGAGGAGCAGGGACCAGGCTGTGTGGGGCTCTAGGGGTGACGAGTAGGAGGAGGAGTAAAGGGACCAGCTGCACGTCCATCAGAGAATACAGACCTCCCCACCCCATTCAGAACTTCTTCCCCAACACATGTTGTCCCTAAAACAAAGGCCACCATCCTTTCTCTCATATTTTCCCACAAGATATGTGCTCTAGGAGTCACAAGATATGGGAAAATGTGTCTTGGCACAAGACAGAGAGATTAATCCAGGAATAAATATGTCATTTTCATAATGAAAATCACTCTTGATAAAAATGATTTCTCAGCCTGAGTTGTTTTATGTGTTTGTTTCTTCATATACTTCTTTTTTTTTGAGAAGAAAATCTCCATTTCCACATTTTTCAAAATCCGCCAATTTGTGAATCATCTTTGGAACTCATGCTATATCTGTGTCCCATCTTTACTATTTTCTATTTAATAATCTTGTTTAAACTGACTTACTATTCTATACTTTCTCCTCCTGCTCTAATTGATAACATCCATAAAATTACAAGTTTGATATGCTAGCTAGATTTTTTAATTTTATTACACATAAAATAATTTCATTTTTAAAGTTTGAACCTTCTGACTTTTGTGCCGTCTACCCTATGGGTAAAAGTTTTAGTAAAAAACACCCATTTTCTGTACCCAATAAGGGCATGCTGTCTTAGGTTAGTGATATAAGCATTCCCTTTCTGTTTCTTTTATTTTTGTTCCTGACACAAACATTTATGCCAGCTTCTAGCTGCTGGTCTGTTCTCAGCGGTGGAATACACAAAATCTTCAGAATGTCTTATTTTTGAAAAGCTTACGATTCCTAGATGACAAGAAGTAATAAAACCATCAGCCCTTTTCAACTCTCTTGGAAAGTAGGACGAGAGGAAGACAGCAATCCCCTCCTGCAGTGCACCAGGCTTCTCTGTCCATCACTATCTCCCAGAATTTGCTCAAATTCATGTCCGTTGAGTCAGTGATACCATCCAACCATCTCATTTTCTGTCACCCCCTTCTCCTCTTGCCCTCAGTTTTCCCCATTATCAGGGTCTTTTCCAATGAGTCAGCTGTTAATATCAGGTGGCTAAAGTATTAGAGTTTCAGCTTCAGTATCAGTCCTTCCAATGAATATTCAGGATTGATTTCCTTTAGAACTGACTGGTTGGATCTCCTTGCTATCAAAGGGACTCTTCAAGAGTCTTCTCCAGCACCACAGTTCAAAAGCATCAATTTTTCTATGTTCACCATTCTTCATGGTACAACTCTCACATCCATACATGACTAGCAGGAAAATCATAGCTTTGACTAGACAGACCTTTGTTGGCAAAGTGATGTCTCTGATTTTTAAAACACTGTCTAGGTTTGACATAGTTATTCTTCCAAGGAGCAAGCATCTTTTAATTTCATGGCTGTAGTCACCATCTACATTGAGTTTGGAGCCTAAGAAAATGAAACTTGACACTGTTCCCACATTCTCCCCATCTATTTGTCAGAAGTGACAGGACCACATGCCACAATCTTAGTTTTTTGAATACTGAGTTT
>SJYC01037834.1:0-10853 GCA_006408675.1 Madoqua kirkii
CAAAGACTATGACAGTCAAGTCAGGAGGTCAAGAGTCAGCTCAAAGAGGCTACTGCTGCTGCTGCTAAGTTGCTTTAGTCGTGTCCAACTCTTCGTGATCCCATGGATTGCAGCCTACCAGGCTCCTTGGTCCATGGGATTTTCCAGGCAAGAGTACTGGAGTGGGTTGCCATTGCCCTATTGGCTAAAATGAGGCAATTTGAGGCTTGACATGAATAATATTATACCAAGGAATTAAACACTTTCAAGGTATTAAATTCCATGAACTTGTAAGATACTAAAAACAATACTTAGTGTCTTCTTTGGAGCTTGCTGGAGAAATACAATATACTCTGGAAACTACTAAATAAATAGAATCAAGTAGTTAGCTGGATTTCCTATAGGACCTGTACCTCATATAGCAGAGTTTATGAAGGAAAGTTTTTCTTTATAGAAAGATTCCCAGTAGTAAATAAAGAAGAAAGAATATCTTTTTGCAAATCCCTAACTAACTGAATCTAGACAGTGCTCAGTGGTGGTCACTGGTGACACAGACAGCTTCCCAGGCAGCACAGTGGCAAAGAGCATGCCTGGCAATTCAGGAGACACAAGAGATGTGGGTTCAGTCCCTGAGTTGAGAGGGTCCTCTGGAGTAGGAAGTGGTGACCCACTCCAGTATTCTTGGCTGGAAAATCCCATGGACAGAGAAGCCAAGCTAGTGTTCATGGGGTTGCAAAGAGTCAAGACACGACTAGGCATGCACATATGCAACAATAAATAGAGAGACATGTCACTGGTGACACAGACAGCTTCCCAGGCAGCACAGTGGCAAAGAGCATGCCTGGCAATTCAGGAGACACAAGAGATGTGGGTTCAGTCCCTGAGTTGAGAGGGTCCTCTGGAGTAGGAAGTGGTGACCCACTCCAGTATTCTTGGCTGGAAAATCCCATGGACAGAGAAGCCAAGCTAGTGTTCATGGGGTTGCAAAGAGTCAAGACACGACTAGGCATGCACATATGCAACAATAAATAGAGAGACAAAGGGATGTTCATTCCTCCTGATAAAATGACACAGCACTACCTGTAAAAGATCCTTGTAAAAAGTCACACTAGATCAAACTTCTAGAACTAAATACCAATTTAAGGAAATGCAAAGAACAGAGAAACATGTCAAATGCTCCTATGGGCATGCAATCAGAAAAATCCAGGATGTGGGAAATTCCACAGGACAAATTATTTGGCTTCTTCAACAAATAAATTATAACGAGAGAAAAAAAGAGGGAAGAGAAACTGTGATTGATTGAATTCTTGGCCTCTGTTATTCACCCCTTTCTACATTCACACCCAAGCTATGCCTTACTGTGGGAAGACAGCACCTCTTTGCCCTTGAATCTAAGTTTGGCATTGAGAAGTGCTTAAATAAAAGAATTCCGTGAAAGTGACAGTGAAAGCTCTGGTCTAAGGCCTTAAGAGGGCTCTTAGGTTTCCACTCAATCTCTTACACTCCAGCTCTTGCCTTGGGAAGAGCTTCCTCCCTTCAGCCTGGACAGTGAGCACATCAGTGGCAATAACAATAGACTGAAGACAGGAAGCCACAGTCCAATATTCTAGACAAGATGTACAACCTCGAAAAGCGGAAAGCATCCTCTCCACCCCTATTCACAACACGATCTGCCACCACAACCACAGCCATGACTACATTACATTTCCTGACTTCTCTAAAGATGGAGTGAACCCACCGGAAAGTGATTAAAGAACAAGAAAGAGTGAAATATGTTGTTAAAATACACTTAAAATAATTTTTAATTTCCAATCTAATCTATCTAGTTACCAAAGTTAGTAAAATACATACATGAACTGACCCCTATGACAGAACCTTTTATTATTGTGGCAAAGAAAAATAGAACATGTCTTCATCGTCACAGGTTAAAATGTTTATACAGAATGTCTCTGGATAGAGACCTGAGCACATAAATGGGTAGAGACGAATATTTTTTATATGCAACTCTCCTGCAAGAAGGTCAATTGTTTTTGAACTTGGGATATTAGTTCAGGTTCCAAGTTTGAGCTCCTTCCCTGTAAGAAGTCCTGAGAAAACAAGTTGCTCCATGTCAGCAACTTGGCAGGACCTTGGGATCCAAATGTTGGGAGTCAGGGGGATCAATACACTTTAATCAAAAAGGCAGATGTGCTCAGTTGAATCCTTTAACTTTTAAGGTCAGAATTTATTGTGGGAAGTTTGTAGCCTGGAGCAAGACAGGGAACAGAAGAAAAGATTCTCTGCTATAGGTCTTCACTTTCTTGCCAGAGAAAAACAATTGGGAGAAACATTAAAAGAACAGGGCCACACTCGAACCACCAACCCAACAGCCCCCGGAGTCTCTTCAATTAGTAGTTTATCTACAATAAGTGCTTAAGTATGTGATGGTCTCTTCCATCCCAGGAACTTCAGAGCTTATAAACCATGGAATGTCATGAGTTCCAAACATGGCTTCAGCAATCTCAGGTCCCACATGATTCTTCCAGAACCTTGCCATTCCCATCAAGAAGTGGAATCTATTTTCCCTCCCCTTGAGCTGAGCAAGACGTTATGGTTAATTTGATGAATATAACGCAGTGGAAGTGACACCTTGTGACTGAGCTGTGATATTAGTCTTGTCTTGTCCTTGGACTGGGATTTACACCATCAGCTCCCCTGGTTCTTAGGGCTTCAGATTCAGATTGGAATTATGCTTCTGGTTTTCTGGGTCTCCAGCCTGAGATGGCAGCTTATGGGACTTCTCGGTCTCCATCATCTTTCTTCCTCTCTCACTACACACACACACACACACACACACACACACACACACACACACACGCATGCACATGCACACGCACACATCCTCTTTGTTCTATTTACCTGGAGAATCTTACTAATACAAGGATTTATTGAGCAATTACTAAATCCAATGCTCTAAACACGAATGATCTCATTTAATCTTCATACCAGGGACTTCCCTGGTGGTCCAGTGGTGAAGACTATGCATTTTAAATATAGGGACTTGTGTTCAATCCCTGGTTCGAGAACTAAGATTCCACATGCTGTGAGGTGCAGCCAAAAAAAAAACAGAACAAAACAAAACAAAACCCAGAAATAATCTTCACACCCAACTGGAGACAGAAACTATTTTCTCTTTCGCATTTTACACAGAAGAAAACTGAGAAACAGGGATTAAGCTATTTGCCAAGTTCACAAATCTAGTTAACTAGCAGAGCAGGGGTTCAAACAGACAGCTCAGGTGCCACACTCTCTGGAATTTCTTTAGGTGGCCTTTTAAATCTCAGATACTTTTGTCTAGAAAAAACAACAGACAGCTTGTGTTAACAAAAGTAGTTTTAACTTTTTCATGTCAATGTGTTTGAATTTCTCCACGACTGTTCTTGATTGCGTCCTGGCCTAGACATTAGACCTAATTAATCATCTCTTTGGGTCCCCTTATTCTTTGTGGCAGCTACAATCCTTTTCTAGACAGAAAACCTTCAAGTCCTGCCCTAAGAGGAAAGCCAGGGGAGAAAAGGAGGGGTCCTGTTCCTGTTTGAATCAATTGTTTACTTAACCCTGTGGCTGAATTATAAACAGTTTGTTGGGGTTGTTTTTTTTTAAGGCTAAGGAGAGTTAAATTGGTTCATTGTAATAACTTAGAAAGGAGATGGCTAAAGTCTGTCTGGGATTCCAAATGTGCAGGAATGTGTTCATCTTTTTTCCATATGTTTTGGTTTTTCTTTCATACTGTATTAAAAGTAGCTATGAAGAAGGGGAGGAGAGAGAAAGGTCGAGGAGGAGATGGAGATGAATAGGAGGGGAGAGGGAGAAAAGTGAAGGAGGAGGAGAAGAAGGAAGCAGTTCCAGACACATCACCCAACTCTTTAGAGATTCTAAATATAAAGTTCATGTTTGTTATACTTGGGGAAGAAGCTGATAGTCTCAGTTAAGGCAGTGCTGAAATATTCATATTACACTGAAATTACTGAAAGACTTGCGAACCAGTTGGTTAATATCCGTTGCTCCCAGCCTCCTGAGTGCTCCACCGTCACACTTCCTATGATGAAGACCTCCACACCACCTAGCAACCAAAGGGCAAACTTGATACTGCAGAGGGCTCTTGGGACCTGCTCCATTACTGAGGTGGCGCTGCCCGATCTTCTTGCCTATTAGTGTTAGTCACAAAGTTGTGTCTGACTCTTAAGCCCACCAGCTCCTCTGTCCATGAAATTCTCCAGGGAAGAATACTAGAATGGGTAGCAATCCCTTCTCCAGGGGATCTTCCCAGCCCAGGGACAGAACCTATGTCTCCTTCACTGCAGGTGGATTCCTTACCGTCTAAGTCACCAGGGAAGCCTCTTCCTGCCTACAGTTTGTTAAATATTTTAACTATCATTTCTGAACGGAAATACCTATCCTGCAGCCTTGGAATCAGGCTGCTATTATCTTAAGTTTTCCTTGCTTTGTTCACTTTTGACTGTCCCTGGCTGAGCACCCAATGGTCTGAGACCACCAGTAACCTGGTCAATTTGGATGTTACCAGTCAATGTGCCTTTGGCCATCTGCTCAAGACAAACAAAGCCAGACGAATGGTGTGCCATCTTGAAGGTGGGGATGGAAGTCGTTTAGAAACTGAGTGAGCAGGAAATGGAAATGGTTCTATAAAGTTCCCAGGGTAAGAAGAAAAACCAGAGGCTTTCTAGTTCAAATAACATAAATGCATACAATGATTCCCTGTTCAGGGTGCTGGACAGTTCACATGATATTCCACAGTTTGTAAAATGCTTTCACATCCATGATCTCACCTGATCATCTTGACGAATCTTTCAGTAGCCAGGACAAGGGTAATGGTTCCAGTTTCACAGAAAAGGAGATATAAATCCAGAGACCTGATGGGACATGCAAAGGTCCTAGAGCTAAGTTTTGAACTGTGGTGTATAGATGCCAAGTCCAGCCCTCCATAGTGCCTTCTTAGTGACAAGCAGCTACTGCTGCTGCTAAGTAGCTTCAGTCATGTCCGACTTTATATGACCCCAGAGACGGCAGCCCACCAGGCTCCCCCATCCCTGGGATTCTCCAGGCAAGAACACTGGAGTGGGTTGCCACTGCCTTCCCCAGCGACAAGCAGGGAAGTACCCAAAAAGAGCAACCAAGTTGAGTTTGACATCAATAAAAATCTCTGGGTTTTTATAAGCACGTTACTCAGCTTGATTCTACTTTTCCTTCATTGCTCGTGTGTCCTTAACGAAAACCATGTGAGGACGTCAGATAACACATTGCTGCCTACATTTTAGAATGAGGAAATGGGATCCCAGTGACATTCAGTGACTGACAGTCACACACACAGTGGGTGACAGCACAGCCAGGCTAGCGTGTGAGCATTCTGAATCCTTCTCCAATGCTCATCACCACCCTGTACCATCCACAGCTGTACACACACCTCATGTCCTTCCAAACAAGGAAGGAGACAGTTTGGGTAAAGAAAATACTGAATGATCAGCCCCTGATTCTCCAGGATCATAGGAATGCAGATGATCTACAACATAAAATAATCAAGAATTTATCATTTAAATACATGCTCTTAGGTAGGAAATCTACCTCTACCATTATGCTGTGTTCTGCTTCCAATGTAAAGCAAGAAAGGAGGCTAAAAAAATGAATGCTTACTGCTTCCACTACATTATCTTATCTAACCATAACAACTGTTACACAAGAATACTATCATCCACTTCTAGCCACTTCACATGAATGAGGAAATAGGTTCTGAGGTATTTGTTCAGTCGTACAGGCGAGAATTTGCCTTCCCAAATACTCATGAACTTTTTAAGGAACTGCCCCTTTAACATGATCCGGCTTTGCCATTAGAAGGGACGAGTATGAATTCTGGTTCCACTTCTCAGGCTCTGTGTGATCCAGAACCAGTTATTACCTTATTCCCTGAAATTGTTTCTTCATTTCTAAATACTGCAGGTAATACATCCTCTTCTCAAGAAGGTTAAGAGGATTAATAGCAATAGCTAACATGTGTTGAGTGTTTGCTGCATGCTAGGTGCTATTTTATGCTCTTTCCATTTATTATCTCCATCAACTGCTCTGAACATCTCTATGGGACTGGGTACTACTTTTCAGCCCCATTCTCCAGGTGAGAAATCTGAAGCCCAAAGCATTTAAGGGACACCTCCAAGTTGGGAGGTGGAAGGGCTAGTATTTTAAGTCAAGGAGTCTAATTCCACAGTCTAAGAGACATAATAAGCACTCAGTAAACAGTGTCTGTTTCATCATTAGGACTGGTAGTTGAGGTGAGTGTGAAATGAGCAAGTCACTGGGACCAACCTACACAATAGTTAAAATTACCCACCTAAGGTGCATAAATGGGAAGAAGTCAAGGAATCCTTCACGGACACAGAAGTAATGTAAGCATTGACAGGTTTTAAATTACTTGATGGAGGCCTCAGAGAGAAAGAGGTCACCTGCTCCACCTCCTAGCACACACAGGGTCCCACCTCATCTGTGGAAGGTTTGGGGGTCCCAGGCCTTTCTCTTCTCTAGGCTTGGGTAGGAGGATGATCTCAAGGAAGGGAGCATGGATTTTAGAAACATTCAGAAGACAGAAGAGTCTGATTGTTAAACAACAAAACATTTTAAATAAATAAACTGAAGGCTATATGGACATAGTTATACAAACACACACACGCTTTTTCACAATTTTTCTTTTATCTTTCATATACTTCGCAAAGCCTCTCCTTGCAGCTGGCAAGCTGTTCCTCATTTTCCCACTCAGCTGAATGCCAACTATCCCATTCCCACACCCACTCCCAGTCTCTCATAACATCTTAAGCTTCCAAGAGACAGCTTGACTCAAAATGCCACCCAGTCTTATGCCAGGGGGAGGACTAAGACTTGTCCAGCAGGAAGGGACAGAAAAGATAACAGCCAGAACCACTGTCCCAGTAGAACTGAAAGAACATGAGCACCTGCAGGGCATTTCCACCCAAAGGTGGGCCTGCAACCTCTGAAGATTACTAGCCTATCAGTGAGTATGCCATGGGGCAAAAGGGTCTTTAGTATAAGCTTCTGGCCTCAACTTATGTTAAGTTAAATGTATGAGACAAATCAAGCAATTCATGTTACTTGTCTGCATCTTGTTTTTCCTCTCTTAATGGTACATCATAAGTACCTCACTTTGTCCTAAATTTCACTCCTATTTTAGCAAGAAAACTCAGAAACTTAAGGAGGAAAGACTTTGAAAATCTGAAAGCTCTCTGATTTACTTTTCTTGGATTCAAATTCCTCTATCACCTGTCAATTTTGTCTATAATGTATTTACTCCTGTCCCAATTGTGTCACCTGAAGCCACATTTAATTGCAAAAAAATTTTGAGAAGTTTAAGTGTGATCCTCTTAAATGGGAATTGTGCTTCCATTTTTACAAAATAATTTAGAAATCATTTGTGTGTGTGTGACTGAATAAGCATGAAAGTGCATGAAAAATACATATCAGGTTATTAAAATTGTTTGTGTGGGGTGAGGAAGTAGAGACAAAGAAGGGAGGCAAGTATCTTTCATAACAACTTTTGCTTTTTGTATAATAATGTTTTTGCATAATAACTTTTACTTATATGCTTTACCCACATTCCTTGGCTGGTGTCCCCTTTCTCCATCTCCAAAGCCAGCAGTGACTCCTTGGAGTCTTTTTCACATCATATCACTTTGACACTGACTCTTCTGCTGCACATCCTCACTCTTGCTGTTCATCCTTCACTGATGCATTGAAGGATGCTGGTGACTACACTGGGCCCACCTGAATTTAAAATTATCTTCCTATTTTAAGGTCAGCTGATTAATAACCTTAGTTCTATCTGCTTCTTTCATCCCCATTTGTCATGTAACCTAACATTTCACAGGTTTTGGAGATTAGGATGTGGACATCTTTGAGGGCTCTACCTACCACAAATTATGATCCCATTTATGCAAATATAGATATATATAAAACAACAAATGGTAGATGGTCATCAAGATGACAGTGGTTATCTCAGGCAGTAAAAGTCAGTTCTCTTTCTTTTTTCCCTCAAATTTTAAGTAGTGTCTTATCATTTAAATATTTGTAAATTTATGTACAGAAAAAAGCAAAAAAGCTAGTTTCATTGGTGAAAATGATCAAAATGATCTGAACTCCCTCAAATACCATAGAGCTGGGCCCTGGATGGGGAGGTCCAGCCTCAGAGGAACTTTATAACCACTGAAGCTCCCCTATCAAACCTCCTTCTTCTGTACACAATAGGAGATAATGAACCAAGGCAATAGTAGGACTCCCATCTGGTATTATAATGACCCAATCAGAGTGATCCAAAGCCAAAAAGAATATGCAGACTGATGGATGTGCAGAAACCAACTTCCAGTGGCTCCACAGGAGCAGGGGATGGTAGGGAGAGTATGAAGGCAAATCTGAGGGTCTTAGAATATACATCTCAAAGGAAGCCACTTGCCCCTCCTTCCCCTTCAGCCCACTGCAAAAGGTCTGCTCATTTTCATCACCCTCCAGCTGTCTCTTTCCTTACCCTTGGGTCACTCTCACACACACCACTTTCAACTTCCCCATTTCCTCATCTCAGAGGGTTAGAACACTGCTTCTTTAAGAGCATCCTCCATCCATTAATTCTTGCTTCAGAAGACAATATGTGACATCAGCACTCCCCATATCATGAGATATTTAGCAGATGTGCAGTGAAACATATCACTCAGTGATCAAAACACAGGAAAACATGACAATAACAAAATAAAATTCTTGTTGTTTTCCCTCTGCAGGACACCCCACAGCCCTTAATGCTATAAGGACACAATGTGCTATCATGTGCACTACCATGTTCCAGGCGGTGGCTGTCGTAAGCAGCTAATCCACCTAAATGTTGAATCATGTTAGTGAAAGACAACTGATAAAACTAGTTGGATAAAATCCAATGGATGTGTTGGAAAACAGCATCAAAACATTCCATACAGGACTTCCCCAGTGATTCCGTGGTTAAAAATTCACTTGCAAAGAGGAGAAAAAGGTTCAATACCTGATCAAGGAAATAAGATTCCACATGCCTTGGAGCAAATAAACCCCCATGCCACAATTAGAGAGAAGCCCACATCCCTGAGAAAGATCCTTCATGCCTCGACGAAGATCCTCTATGTTACAACTAAGACTCGACAGAGCCAAAAAAAAAAAAAAATCTGTATGATGGTAGAGCATGATTAGGTACACCTAATCAGGGAGCCAGAGAGAGCCCAAGATGCCATCTAGTAAGCACAATTTTATTTTAAAGCTGAATAAAGGAACAGAAAGGGCAAGTGATTTGTCACATAGCTGCTGCTGCTGCTGCTGCTGCTGCTGCTGCTGCTAAGTTGCTTCAGTTGTGTCCAACTCTGTGCAACCCCATAGACGGCAGCCCACCAGGCTCTCCTGCCCCTGGGATTCTCCAGGCAAGAATACTGGAGTGGGTTGCCATTTCCTTATCCAATGCATAAAAGTGAAAGTGAAGTCACTCAGTCGTGTCAGACTTTTAGCGATCCCAGGGACTACAGCCCACCAGGCTCCTCCATCCATGGGATTTTTCCAGGCAAAAGTACTGGAGTAGGGTGCCATTGTCTTCCCCAAAGTCACATAGCTAGTTAGTGGCAAAGATGGAAATCTCTTTGCAGTGTACCACCTCACTCACTATTTTGTGTTAAAGTTACCTCTACCACACATAGGAAAGAGGCACACTTCATGAATCAGATCTGACACAGATCACAAATTACCCCTGGATACTGTAAGCCTTATGTAAGTTGGTATAATGGCTTTTTACCTCTTAAAGATATTTTAGATATTACAGTCAAGATGACCTGGGTATTTTGGTTTGTGAATGTGGTGAGACAACAGGCATGTAGAACTGTAATGCCCCTTAATGATTTCTTCATTACACATGGGACAAGAATTTCATCTACAATAATACAGAAAATGATTACCGGATATTTGAAAACTGCTTTGTTGAGGTTTAACTGACATACAAGAAACTCAATACAGTATACTAATGCATATATATGTAATTTAGAAAGATGGTAACGATAACCCTGTATGCGAGACAGCAGAAGAGACACAGATATATAGAATAGTCTTTGGACTCTGTGGGAGAGGGAGAGGGTGGGATGATTTTGGAGAATGGCATTGAAACATGTATAATATCATATATGAAACAAATCGCCAGTCCAGGTTCAATGCATGATACTGGATGCTTGGGGCTGATGCACTGAGACGACCCAGAGGGATGGTAAGGGGAGGGAGGAGGGGGGCGGGTGTTCAGGATGGGGAACATGTGTATACCTGTGGTGGATTCATGTTGATGTATGGCAAAACCAATACAATATTGTAAAGTAATTAGCCTCTAATTAAAATAAATTTATATTTAAAAAATAAATAAACATAATTAATAAACATACACTTACAATTTGATAAGTTTTCACCCATGAAACTCTTATCGCAAGGTGATAAAGAATCTTATCACAGTGATAAAGAATCCACCTGCCAATGCAGGAGGTGCAGGAGACTCTGGTTCGATCCCTGGGTTGGGAAGATCCCCTGGAGAGGAAATGGCAGCCCACTCCAGTGTTCTTGCCGGGATAATCTCCTGGACAGAGAAGTCTGATGGGCTACAGTCCATAGCGCTGCAAAGAACTGGACATGACTGAATGACTATAACACACATATCCATTACCCCCAAATATTTCTTCATGCTCCACTGTCATTCTGCTTTCTTGCCTCCTGCTCCCACTTCCCCACCCCAGCAGCCACTGATCTGTTTTCTATCACTATAGATTAGTTTGCGTTTTCAG
>SJYC01037835.1:0-17391 GCA_006408675.1 Madoqua kirkii
ATATGTAATTTAGAAAGATGGTAACGATAACCCTGTATGCGAGACAGCAGAAGAGACACAGATATATAGAATAGTCTTTGGACTCTGTGGGAGAGGGAGAGGGTGGGATGATTTTGGAGAATGGCATTGAAACATGTATAATATCATATATGAAACAAATCGCCAGTCCAGGTTCAATGCATGATACTGGATGCTTGGGGCTGATGCACTGAGACGACCCAGAGGGATGGTAAGGGGAGGGAGGAGGGGGGCGGGTGTTCAGGATGGGGAACATGTGTATACCTGTGGTGGATTCATGTTGATGTATGGCAAAACCAATACAATATTGTAAAGTAATTAGCCTCTAATTAAAATAAATTTATATTTAAAAAATAAATAAACATAATTAATAAACATACACTTACAATTTGATAAGTTTTCACCCATGAAACTCTTATCGCAAGGTGATAAAGAATCTTATCACAGTGATAAAGAATCCACCTGCCAATGCAGGAGGTGCAGGAGACTCTGGTTCGATCCCTGGGTTGGGAAGATCCCCTGGAGAGGAAATGGCAGCCCACTCCAGTGTTCTTGCCGGGATAATCTCCTGGACAGAGAAGTCTGATGGGCTACAGTCCATAGCGCTGCAAAGAACTGGACATGACTGAATGACTATAACACACATATCCATTACCCCCAAATATTTCTTCATGCTCCACTGTCATTCTGCTTTCTTGCCTCCTGCTCCCACTTCCCCACCCCAGCAGCCACTGATCTGTTTTCTATCACTATAGATTAGTTTGCGTTTTCAGCAATTTTATATAAATGGAAACATACAAACTATTTCAGTTTTGATTTGGCTTCTTTTACTTGGCATAATTTTTCTGAATTATATCCATATTGTTGCTGGCATCACTTGTTTATTCCCATTTATTGCCAAGCAGTATTCCACTATATGCATACATCACAATTTGTTTATCCAGTAAGCTATTGATGAACTTTTGGGTTACTTCCAGTTTGGGAGTATTACAAATAAAGCAGTTATGAACATTCATTTACAAAACTTCACATGGGCATATACTTTCTTTTCTCTTGGGTAAAAACTTAAGAATTGAATGACTGGATAACATGTTAGAGGTTTTTTATTTAAAGCACTATCTAATGTACCCACAACATACCACATCTCTTTTCTAAAGGGACAGTACCATTTTAGGCACCCAACAGGAGCGTGTGAGAATTCTAATTCCTCCACATCCTCATCAGCAAAGGGTAAAGTTACTCTTACTAATTTCAGTCATTCTAATAATAATTATGAATTTAATTTTCATTTCTTTAATTACTAATAATATTGAACAAATTTTCATATACTTATGATTTCAGTGCTTTCTTTGATGAAATATAATTTCAAATCTTCACCTATTTTTTAAATGAGTGATTTTTTTTCTCATAACTAAGCTAGAAGAACTCTTTATACACTCTGAATACATATAGCTTATCAAATATATGCTTTGCAAATATTTTCTGCAAGTTTATAACTTGTTTTCATTCTCTTAGTATATTTCAAATCACAGAAGATTTTTTTAATGTTGATAAAGTCAAATTTATCAAGTAGCAGCTTCTTCTTTTTTTTGATATTCATTCATTTTGTTATTTTGTTAATACTTTATTCTACTTTACAATACTGTATTGCTTTTGCCATACATCGACATGAATCAGCCACAGGTGTACACAATCATTGTTTGGAATTAGGGTGATGTTGGCACCAAAGAATGAATAGGAAAGTATTTCCTCCTCTTCATTTTTCTAGAAGAGTTTTATAGAATTGGCATTATTTCCTCCTCAAATATTAGGTGAAATTCACCAGTGAAACCATCTGGGTCTTGATGGCTTCTTTGTGGATAAACTTTTAATTACAAATTCAATTTCTAAAATAGACAAGCTATTCAGCTTATCTATGTCTTCTTAAATGAGCTTTAGTAGATTGTATCTTTCCAGAAAATTTTAAGTTGTTCAATTTATAGGAATAAAGTTGTTCATAATCTCTCCCTTATTATTCTTTTAATATCTGTAGAATCTGTAATGGTATTATCTCAGTGGTTCCTGATTTTGGTAATGTGTATGTTCTCTCTTTTTGTCCCCAGTGGTTTGGATATACTTGATCAATTTTAATTATCTAAAAGAACTAGCTCTTATTTCATTGGTTTTCTCCATTTTTTGGTTTTATATCTCATTGATTTTTGCTTTAGTCTTTATTACTTCCTTTCTATACTGATTTTGCTTTTAATTTGCTCTTCTTTTTCACATTTCTTATGGAAAAAGTGAATGCATTGATCTGAGACCTTTTTCTTTTCTAAAACAGTGATCTCTCGCTATATTTCTCCTAAGTATCTCTCTAGCATCATTCCACAAATGTTGATATGGTATATTTTCATTTTCACACTGTTCAAAATACTTTCTAATTTCTCTTTTCATTCAGAAGAGTATTATTTAGTTTCTAAACATTTGGAGGCTTTCTACACATCTTTCCAGGACGGATTTATAATTTAATTTCACTGTAGTTAAAGAACATACTTTGCATGACTTTAATCATTTTAAATTTACTGAAACTTGTTTTAAGACCTAGAATATGGTATATCTTGATAAATGTGCTGGATACACTTGAGAAACATGTGCATTTTACTGTTGCAGGGGTGGTGGAGTGGGTGGAGTATTTCACAAATGTCAGCACAAGTTGGTTAGTAGAACTGTCCAAGTCTACTACATCGTTGTTGACTTTCTGTTTGCCTGCTCATTGAGACGCACTTATTTCTCTCAGTATAATTGTTTTTCTTTCTATTTCTCGTCTTAGTTCTATCAGTTTTTCTTCATGTATTATAAAGCCCTCTTATTAGGGGCTTCATTTATCTAGGGTTGTTATGTCCTCTTAATAAAGTGGATGCTTTATCACCAGGAAATGACCATTTTATCTCTGGCAGAGCTATTTTCTTTAAATGCTTCTTTGCTTGAAGTTAATATAGTCATTCAGTTAGCTTTTTAAAAAAATATTTATTTATTTGGCTGTCTCTGGTCTTAGCTGCAGAACATGGGATCTTCATTGCATCATGTGGGAACTTTTGTTGTAGCATGCAGATTCTGGTTTTGGCACAAGGTCTCCAGAGCACACAGGCTCAATAATTGCGGCATGCAGGCTTCTAGTTGTGGCAAGTGGGCTTAGTTGCTCCACAGCATGTAGGATCTGGTAATAATGTTTTGATCATTCCCTGATCAGGGATCAAACCTGCGTCCCCTGCATTGCAAGGTGGATTCTTCACCACTAAACCACCAGAGAAGTCCTGTGATTAGCTTTTGATTAGAGTCAGCATATTTTTCCCAACCTTTTACTTGTAATCTGTTTTTGCTTTTATATTTACGACTGAGTGACTGAAGTGAACTGAAATAAACCCTGATTGTAAAGAAACTAAAAATATACAGGGCAGGGGCAGAAGGTGATGGTACAGTGGTTAAATAAAAAGAAGGTAGAAGAAAATAACAGGAATAATAGGAGAGAGAAAACTGAGTTAAAGGGTTTTAACATCCTTGTACTTGGAGGAAGCTGGGAAAACTTGAAAATTTAAGTCAATTGTGTATGTAAAAATGCAAGAGTAATTATAATCACTAATTAGAAAGGTTATAAAGTATAAGGGCAGTCACTCAGTCATGTCCTACTCTTTGCGACCCCATGGGCTGTAGCCCATCCCTGATTGTAAAGAAACTAAAAATATACAGGGCAGGGGCAGAAGGTGATGGTACAGTGGTTAAATAAAAAGAAGGTAGAAGAAAATAACAGGAATAATAGGAGAGAGAAAACTGAGTTAAAGGGTTTTAACATCCTTGTACTTGGAGGAAGCTGGGAAAACTTGAAAATTTAAGTCAATTGTGTATGTAAAAATGCAAGAGTAATTATAATCACTAATTAGAAAGGTTATAAAGTATAAGGGCAGTCACTCAGTCATGTCCTACTCTTTGCGACCCCATGGGCTGTAGCCCACTAGGCTCCTCTGTCCGTGGGATTCTCCAGGCAAGAATATTGGAGTGGATTGCCATTCCCTCCTCCAGGGGATCTTCCCAACCCAGGGATCAAACCTAGGTCTCCCGCATTGCAGGCAGATTCTTTACCATCTGTGCCACCAGGGAAGCCCAGAAAGGATATAAGTTATTTCCAAACCAGAAGTTTAGAAAAAAAGAAAACAAGGAAAACTCAATCTATACTTTAGAAGTCAGAATGAGGGGTGGGGGAATCAATGCATGAGACTAGAAAACATGAGAATTAAGACAGAAATAAATCTAAATATACAAATAAGCAAATTAACGGTAACAGATTAAATTTTCCCAACCCAAAAAGGATGCTTAGACAAGAAAAAGATACTAAATTTAAGAGAACTAAAAATATTTCCACTTTAAAATTTGTGAATCACTGTACTGTACACCTGAAACTTATATACTATTGTATATCAACTATAACAGTAAAAAATAATTAAAAAAATAATAATTCCACATGAATCCATTTCAATTAGAAGGCTGTTGTTATTTCTTAGGAATAAAGAGCTAGAATAGTAAGCAGAATGGTTTTTAACAGGCCAGTGGTCTTAACAATCCGATAGATTACAAGTGTTCTGAAAATCCTGATTCATGAAGCTATGTAGCAGCAAATGGAATCTGAATTCCCCAGTGCTTTGAGACTTGTTCTTCAGAGAATCAATGAACTTGTCTGCAATAGAAAACAACCTTATATTCCACTCCTATTTCTCAAAAGAGGCTCTTGACAAGGCAGTGATTCAAGGCCCTGACTGGGATAAACTGTGCTTTCAAGACACTAGACAAGACTTCTTTCAGAATATTTGGCAGAATCTCTAATGCTAATGTAAAAGCAATGATTCATAGAGAACTATGGGAGCTTCTTCCTTCACCAAAACAGCAAAACCAGATGTGCAAGCAGGTACTCCATCAGCTTTGATGGCAAGCCACCTTTCAACAATTTCTCTCTCAATGGTCTTTCCAGTATTCAAAACGAGCTCACAAAACAAGAATTCGTGATGGCATCAGCACGCTCTTAAAGGACAAAAAAGAGAAACTAGCTTCACTAAGTATCATCGGCATTCATTTGGTTACATGCTGAAAGAACATAGAGTAACTGCTGACTCTTTTAAAGCCTTGTTTGAAAGACTATGAGGAAAAAAACGTTCATGATTCTAGAAGAGGTCATTGTTCCGCTCCTGGTCACCAACCATCCAGAGTTCAGAGAGCCTCACCTAGGCCGCTCCAATCTTACTGCTACTTTAGCTTTACAAGATTTTGTAAGATAAGGTTTGTGGGCTGGGGCAATTCCAAGTTGAGGTAAGGTTCCAGCCTTTTCAAATTAAGCCACCTTCTTGTCAAAACAATTCACACTGTCCGAAGTTTTCTATCTGGGCAGGTTTAGGGGCCTCTTGAGCTTCATAGGCTTCCGGTTTCTGTTATCAAGAAAATTGTCAGACAAGCAAAAGCACAGTTCTGTATGCCTGCACCCTCAATCTTTTATAGTTAAGACAAAAAAACACGCAAGTTTTGTCCAACTTTCTTTTTCAGTTTCTCTTTCCTTTCCTTTTTTAATACAGTATTTTTTTCCATCTAAACTAGACTCTGCATAAATAAGACATGGTATATTTTCATTGATTTTTATCAGTGGGAAACTGTTCAATATTGTCTCCTATACACACAGCAACAATGAAAACTACACACAATTTAAATGGATACACTAATGATCCATTTACTTGTTTAAAGTAAGGGAAAGGAAAAAGATACCTATGGAGTTTTGACTTTAAGGGGAATAAAGACTTTAAAAAGGAATTTTCAAAGTAATAGAAAAACATTTTTTTAAAAACCTTTAAAAAAATTGTTTTCAACATTCAGTTTATAAACTCCTAAAGTCTCAAACTCTATTCAGGGATATGAGCAAAGAATTCCTGATCTCATCTCTCAAGTCATAAAATATGGATCTGAAATAAAGAAAAAAAACTGGCAAGCATTGGGCCTGACTGTTGTGGCCGAATGTTATTTTCGAAGATGGCCACAACAGTAACTCTGGTACCACATGCTCTTCTGAAACTGCAGAACTCTCCCAGCAAGAGGTGACACACTCAGGTGTGTATGTGCCTCACTTGTAACCACAAATGCAGTGAGTGAAAAGTAACAATGCCTAGCTTTCTGAGGCCACCATGTCATGCAAAAGCAAGGCCACATGTAGGCACTATGGTCAACAGTCCCAACTTGTTCAAGTTTTCCCCACCTAAGCACCAGGTATGGTGGTGAACAAGCCTTCAAATTATCAAATGCTTATTCAAATTATTCCAGCCCCCAGCAGTTGATCCCAACCTTCAAGTCTTTCCAACTGAAAGCCCAACCATCATACAGCTGGGAAAACCATCCCTACTGTGCCCTTTTGGAGTCCCCAACTCAACAGAATCCATAAATATTAAAAAAAAAAAAAAAGAAAAGATTTTATGCCTCTACATTTTGGACAAGGTGTTCAGTTGCAACACTAACTGGAACAGCTCTCTCAAGTGGGGAAATTCAATCCCATTCCTATAGTCAAATGTTTTTTTAGCCTAAACAAAGTTAGCCTCCCTATCTTCCTATAAAAGACTGACAAAATCAAATGTGATAAAATGATATACGGGCTTTCTCTTGGGTCTACCACCAAAATTCTTAAATATATAAATCAAACTTTTTAAAATATTCTTTTCCATTAAGGTTTATTATAGGATAAGCCTTCCCTGGTGGATCAGACAATAAAGAATCTGTAATACACGAGATCTGGGTTCGATCCCTGGGTTGGGAAGATCCCCTGGAGAAGGAAATGGCAAGCCACTCTAGTATCCTTGCCTAGAGAATTGTATGGAGAGAGGAGCCAAGCAGGCTACAGTCCACGGGGTTGCAAAGAGTAGAACACGACTCAGCAACTAACACTTTCAGTTTCACTTTATTATAGAATGCCAATAGAGTTCTCTGTGTTTCTCCATCCTATTAATATATATTATATAGCTCACACCAAACTCCCAACCTGTCCCTCCCCCCTATCCCCTCCCCATGGGCACCCACAAGTCTGTTCTCTATGTCCAGGATATGGTTTGTGTTTTGGAGACTGGTTCATTTATGTCATATTTTAGATTCCACATATAAGTGGTATCACATGGTACTTGTCTTTCTCTTTCTGACTTACTTCATTTAGTATGCTAATCTCTAACTGTATCCATGTTGCTGCAAATGGCAGTTTCATTCTTTATGACTGAGTAGTATTCCACTGTATATACGTACCACTTCTTTATCCATTCATTTATTGATGAGCATTTATGTTGTTTCCATGTCTTGGCTATTGTGAATGCTGCTATGAACGTAGGGGTACATGTATCATTTTGGATTAAAGTTTTATCTGGATATATGCCTAGCAGTGAGCTTCCCTGGTAGCTCAGCAGTGAAGAATCCACCGGCAAAACAGGAGACATGAGAGGTTTGATCCTTGGGTTGGGAAGATCCCCTGGAGAGGGCATGACAACCCACTCCAGTACTCTTGCCTGGAGAATCCCTTGGATAGAAAGTCTGGCAGGCTACACTCCACAGGGTCTCAAAAGAGTCAATCACGAATGAAGCAATTTAGCATACATGCACGACTGCACGCCTAGGAGTAAGACTGCTGAATCATATGGTAGTTCTAATTTTAGTTTTCTGAGGGACCTCCATATTGTTTTCCACAGTGGCTACACCAACTTACATTCCTACCAACAGTGTAGGAGGGTTTGCATAAATCATACTATTAACAGCAACTTCTGATTTTCACAATGACATTAAAGATCTTTAATATTATTTTTTTAATATACTGTTTTTTTGGCCACACTGCACAGCTTGCAGGATCTTACTTCCCTGACCACGAAGCAAACTCAGGTCCATGGCAGTGAAAGCACTAAGTCCTAACTACTGGGCCTCCAGGAAATTCCCTATACGTCAACTCTTAAATAAGTCCCACAGAAATTTTAAGAACAAAATCACGGTCCATATCCTAGATAAACTGCTCATATAAATTGTGCTATTTTCCTGAGTAATATCTTCCCATTATTTAGAATGACTAACAAAGTCTGATAAATCCTACTAAGTCTTTTATACATAATCTACAGTTGATGGCAATCATTTACTGTGAAAGCTAAGAAAATACACTAACATTCTAAAGAAATCAGATTTTAAAAGAAATAATAAAAATCCTAGCTTTTTTCACATTTCTTATGGAAAAAGTGAATGCATTGATCTGAGACCTTTTTCTTTTCTAAAACAGTGATCTCTCGCTATATTTCTCCTAAGTATCTCTCTAGCATCATTCCACAAATGTTGATATGGTATATTTTCATTTTCACACTGTTCAAAATACTTTCTAATTTCTCTTTTCATTCAGAAGAGTATTATTTAGTTTCTAAACATTTGGAGGCTTTCTACACATCTTTCCAGGACGGATTTATAATTTAATTTCACTGTAGTTAAAGAACATACTTTGCATGACTTTAATCATTTTAAATTTACTGAAACTTGTTTTAAGACCTAGAATATGGTATATCTTGATAAATGTGCTGGATACACTTGAGAAACATGTGCATTTTACTGTTGCAGGGGTGGTGGAGTGGGTGGAGTATTTCACAAATGTCAGCACAAGTTGGTTAGTAGAACTGTCCAAGTCTACTACATCGTTGTTGACTTTCTGTTTGCCTGCTCATTGAGACGCACTTATTTCTCTCAGTATAATTGTTTTTCTTTCTATTTCTCGTCTTAGTTCTATCAGTTTTTCTTCATGTTCTGTAGTTAAAGAACATACTTTGCATGACTTTAATCATTTTAAATTTACTGAAACTTGTTTTAAGACCTAGAATATGGTATATCTTGATAAATGTGCTGGATACACTTGAGAAACATGTGCATTTTACTGTTGCAGGGGTGGTGGAGTGGGTGGAGTATTTCACAAATGTCAGCACAAGTTGGTTAGTAGAACTGTCCAAGTCTACTACATCGTTGTTGACTTTCTGTTTGCCTGCTCATTGAGACGCACTTATTTCTCTCAGTATAATTGTTTTTCTTTCTATTTCTCGTCTTAGTTCTATCAGTTTTTCTTCATGTATTATAAAGCCCTCTTATTAGGGGCTTCATTTATCTAGGGTTGTTATGTCCTCTTAATAAAGTGGATGCTTTATCACCAGGAAATGACCATTTTATCTCTGGCAGAGCTATTTTCTTTAAATGCTTCTTTGCTTGAAGTTAATATAGTCATTCAGTTAGCTTTTTAAAAAAATATTTATTTATTTGGCTGTCTCTGGTCTTAGCTGCAGAACATGGGATCTTCATTGCATCATGTGGGAACTTTTGTTGTAGCATGCAGATTCTGGTTTTGGCACAAGGTCTCCAGAGCACACAGGCTCAATAATTGCGGCATGCAGGCTTCTAGTTGTGGCAAGTGGGCTTAGTTGCTCCACAGCATGTAGGATCTGGTAATAATGTTTTGATCATTCCCTGATCAGGGATCTACACTTTATGTGTAAGACCTTGAAATACTATACTTCATTTCTGTCCTTTCAGGACTTTTGCCATTTCTGTCATGCATTTTTACCAACATCTATGAAATAAAGCCCAGGACACATTAACATTATAATTGTTAAATAATTTTTCTTTTAGAAACATTTACAAGAAAAAAGCTATACATGTAACCATATAGTATCATATCTGGTGCTTTTCATGCCTTTGTGTAGAAATTTACATTTAGAAGCATTTTCATTCTGTCTAAAGAATTTCCTTTAACATTAAGCTAACTTTTTTTGTGGCACAAGTGTTCTGGTGAATTCTTTTCTTGCTGGTTTTTTGTTTTTTGTTTTTTGTATGTGAAACTTTCTTTACTCATCTTTAGTTTGAAAAATATTTTCACTGGGCATACAGTTCTGGCTTTATAGGTTATTTATTTTTCCCTTTTAGTACTTAGATTGTTTCACTGCTTTTGTGATTAAATTATTTCCAGTGAGAAATCTGCTGTCGTCCATATCTTTGTTTCTTTGTAAGGAATGTGCTTTTCTTTACCTACTTTTGATATTTCATTATTAGTTTTGAGCAATTTTATTATGGTATGCCATAATGTAATTTCCTGGATATTTTTTGTGCTTGGAGTTTGTGAAGGTTTGTGATATGTGAGTTTTTATCAAAATTGGAAAATTTTAAGCCATTAATTATTTTAAAAAATATTCCCTCCACCTTTTGAGGACTTAAAGTACTTGTATGTTAGGTTAATTGTACTTTTCCTATAACTCACTTTCAAGTTGAGATGTGTATAAGAGACAGGTCCTGGCTTTATAGGTTATTTGTTTTTCCCTTTTAGTACTTAGATTGTTCCACTGCCTTTATGATTAAATTATTTCCAGTGAGTAATCTGCTGTCATCCATCTTTGTTTCTTTGTATGGAATGTGCTTTTCTCTACCTACTTTTGATATTTCATCATTAGTTTTGAGCAATTTCATTACGGTATGCCATAATGTAGTTTCCTGGATATTATTTGTGCTTGGGGTTCATGAAGGCTTGTGATATGTATGTTTTTATCAAAATTGAAAATTTTTCAGCCATTAATTATTTTAAAAAATATTCCCTCCACCTCTTGAGGACTTAAAGTACTTGTATGATGGATTAATTGCACTTTTCCTATAACTCACTGATTTTCTACCTACTTTTGATATTTCATCATTAGTTTTGAGCAATTTCATTACGGTATGCCATAATGTAGTTTCCTGGATATTATTTGTGCTTGGGGTTCATGAAGGCTTGTGATATGTATGTTTTTATCAAAATTGAAAATTTTTCAGCCATTAATTATTTTAAAAAATATTCCCTCCACCTCTTGAGGACTTAAAGTACTTGTATGATGGATTAATTGTACTTTTCCTATAACTCACTGATTTTTTTTTTTTTGCTTTGTTTCATTTTGGAGCATTTCTATATATTCAACTTCACCAGTATTTTCTTTTGCAATATCTAATCTGGTATTAATCCCATCCAGTGTAGTTTCATCTCAAACACTGCACTTTCATCTCTAAAAATGTGAGTTGGCTCTTTTTCATGACTCTAATCGTATGTTCAACCTTTCCTCTAAATTTGTGAGTATGTGGGATACAGTCATAATAATGTTTTAATATCTTTGTCTACTATTATTGAAGATGTCATCTTCAAATTTCTAGGTTCTCTTTCTGTGCAGTTCTCTCTCCAGCATTCTGTCCTATGAACACTAGCTACCTTGGGCTCTACTCTCCAATTCATCTCTTCAACTCATGGAGTCCACCAGGCACTGGCAGTGCTGGCTCTGTGCTGCAGCCTAGAAATTCCCTCAAAGTAGTAACTTGGGCAATTTTAGGGCTTACCTCAAGTATTCCTATCCTATGTGGATCACTGTTGTTTTCTGCTTAATGTCCATTATTTTGAAAATTGTTGTTTTACAATATTTTTCTATTTTATTTATTTATTTATTTTCAGGCAGAAGAGTGAATCTGGTCCCTTTTACTCTACATTAAGTAAACACAGAAGTCCCCAATTATAACATTTTGATAAGACTTCCTTGGTTTTTCACTAGCTTTGCTTTATTTTCTCTTTAAAACTGAATATTGGCATCCTCATTCTTCTTTCCCTAGGGGAATCTCATCCCAAAGTTTCAAGTAAATAGACATTAATGAATCCCAAATTTCTATAATCACCTCAGTCCATTCTCCTAATTTCTAATCTAACTACCCAATGTCTTACTGGTTATCTTTTTCTAGATGTCCCATAAGTTGCATGAGCTCAACATATACAAAATAAATAGACCCCTCCTACATGCTCCTATCAACTCTTATTTAAATCTCCCTGTAGCATTCATCATACAGCTCCTTGACACTAAAAAGCTTCTCAATAAATATGCTGAATTAAATTGAATCCCACAGATAAGGGGATCTGTCAAAGGCAGTGAAGACAAATAGTCTAAGCTAAAATCTATCACACTAAACAGGGTCTGGTCCTTCTCTCTGAAACAATGGATTGAGAAGCAGAGCCAGTCTGGGGTGCTGGCTGACTTTTCATCTCTGTTAACTGTGAAGGAGATAACTGGGATAAGCAAGGATGGAAAATGAAGAGGAAAGAATGGAAGGAAGCCAACTTCCTAGGCTCCAAAATGCTAAACATTGCCTCTTAGAACCGTGTCCAAGTTAACTACTCATATTGCTCCCTTCTGTGCTGAATATACCAAATTCATTATACATTGCTTTTTAAAGTGTTTTTGAGTCACTTTATGTGAAGATGCTTCTTCTCACCAATCATATTATAAATTTCAACTAGACATAATAACACTTATTTCCCCAGTAACTTTGAGAAACTTTAAGAACAAGGACCATGCCTCTTTATTATAATAAATGCATCTCAATAATAAGGATCATGACTCTATTTTCCCCCAGGAGAAAGATAATGCATAAAAATATTGTTTATCTATACAAAAAGTAGAGATACAGGACTACTTTGGGGTCTGAAGTCCACATCTGGTTGTAAACCTCATTTTCACACATTCCCTATCCATGCCATAGTCATGGTCCAATCATACTGAGAAGCTGGGCTATTTCACATTGGCAAAACAACTTAGCTCGCCTAAAGCTTGTTTTCCAGGGAAATCCTGGCACAGCTTTTCTGGATGCAGACTTTGTGGCATGTTTTTCTGTCTTTAGGCAGAGTTCTCAGCATGTTCTGCCTCTGTTCAAACTGGCTGGGTGGAGTTAAAGTTAACAAGACATTTGAAGAGTAGGACAGGCACGTGTGAGGGCCTGTTCCAGCCATCCAAATAATAGACAATCTTTTCAGTCATTTTGTCTGGTGCCCATGTCTGGTTCCTCTCAGAGAAGAGGCTGGGATGGCTTGGCCCTCCAAATTCTAAGACCCAATGTTATACAGAGTGTAAAATAATTAGACCTGCCTTAGAAGACTATTGTTATAAAGAACAGTCCAAATTCTCAGCAACCACACTTAACTCACATTCTGTTCTAATCAAGTTGAATAAAAATTTCCAAACTAAAGGTGGAAGGCCAAGAGGTTTAAAATAAAGATTAAAAAATGATGTTTAGTAAACTAAAACAAATATGGGGTATCGTTACTTGCCTAAATTAATAATTTTTTTAAACTGATAATAGCCAATTATTGGCAAAAGTATGAAAAAAAAGTAATTCTCCTATACTTTTGATAGAAATTTTTAAAGGGCATTTTGGAAGTATCTATCAAAATTTATTGTAACTACACTTTTCAACTCAGCAACTCCAGTTTCAGTTATCTGTTCTTGAGAATTACATTCTCATGTATACAAAGATACACACTCAAGGATGTTCAATTCAGCAGAATTTTTTCCTTTTTTAAAAAAATTTATTTATTTTAATTGGAGGCTAATCGCTTTACAAGACTGTAGTGGTTTTTGCTATACACTGATATGAATCAGCCATGGGTGTACATGTATCCCCCATCCTGAACCCCCCTCTCACCTCCCTACCCATCCCATCCCTCAGGGTTGTCCCAGTGCACTGGCTCTGAGTGCCCTGTTTCATGCATTGAACTTGGATTGGTGATGTATTTCACATAAAGTAATATAAATGTATCAATGCTATTCTCTCAAATCATCCCACCCTCGCCTTCTCCACAGAGTCCAAAAGTCTGTTCTTTATATCTGTGTCTCTTTTGCTGTCTTGCGTATAGTTTCATCATTACCATCTTTCTAAACCCATATACAAAAAGTCAGCCTAACTTTTTAATATTTAAAAGTTATAATCTAAATCCTCATTAGTAAGAGTAAGGGAAAATTATTCCATATATCCACATTATGAAATACTTTACCACAACTCAAAAGAATAAAGAGTCTCTCTGTATTATGACATTTTCTGAGAAATGCTGTTAAATAACAAAAACCATTACAAGATAATATGGATAGATGATCACATTCATGCAAAAAGTAAAAGAATCTTGGAACTCTATGTCTGTATACAAAATATACTTCTACAAGGCAGCACATCAAACTATTCACAATATTAATCCATATACAAAAAGTCACCTAACTTTTTAATATTTAAAAGTTATAATCTAAATCCTCATTAGTAAGAGTAAGGGAAAATTATTCCATATATCCACATTATGAAATACTTTACCACAACTCAAAAGAATAAAGAGTCTCTCTGTATTATGACATTTTCTGAGAAATGCTGTTAAATAACAAAAACCATTACAAGATAATATGGATAGATGATCACATTCATGCAAAAAGTAAAAGAATCTTGGAACTCTATGTCTGTATACAAAATATACTTCTACAAGGCAGCACATCAAACTATTCACAATATTAATGCTAGGACTCCAAGAAAGTGAGTGAATAGGGAACAGTGAGAAAAGGGCAAAGAATAATTTTTAATTTTATTCTATAGTTGCTTTAAAATTTAATAAAGAGGAACATTAATGAAAACTCCATGTCTATATACATCATCTTTGGAAGTGATGAGAGTTCAGATCTTTCTCAGAGGAAGTGTTTTTCCAGTCTGACTATGTGGTAGAATTACCTGAGGAATTAAAAAATAAATTGTCTCAATTCAGTCTCTGTGGGAAGTAGAATGCTGAGACTTTAGGTGGTACAATCATAGGACAGTGAAGGTGAAGAGATAAGAAAAATGGGCAAAGAGATACAAATCAATGTTACACAGTATTTCTTTTTGATGCTCACACGTCACAAAAAGTACTGACAATATAGAGCAGTTGCTCAATAGGACTTCTCCAGATATGTAAGAAGCAGCTACACCTCAGAACAGTCGATAGAAGAGAGAAGGAGGAGGAACCCAGACCCCTCCACTAGCCAAGATTTTCCTCATGGTTAGCTGCCTCCCCTTACAATCAAGCCCAAGATTTCTGGGAGAAATATCAATAACCTCAGATACTCAGATATGCAGATGATACCACCCTTATTGCAGAAAGTGAAAATAAATTAAAGAGCCTCTTGATGAAGGTGAAAGAAGAGAGTGAAAAAGTTGGCTTAAAACAACATTCAAAAAATGAAGATCATGGCATTCAGTCCCATTACTTCATGGCAAATAGATGGGGAAATAATGGAAACTGTGACAGACTTTATTTTCTTGGGCTCCAAAATCACTGCAGATGGTGACTGCAGCCACAAAATTAAAAGACACTCGTTCCTTGGAAGAAAAGCTACTCGCTCCTTGGAAGAAAAGCTATGACAAGCCCAGACAGTATATTAAAAAACAGACATCACTTTGCCAACAAAGGTCCATCTAGTCAAAGCTATGGTTTTTTCACTAGACATGTATGGATGTGAGAGTTGGACCATAAAGAAAGCTTAGCACTGAAGAACTGATACTCTTGAACTCTGGTGTTGGAAAAGACTTTTGAGAGTGCCTTGGACTGCAAGGAGATCAAACCAGTCAATCCTAAAAGAAATCAGTCCTCAACATTCATTGGAAGGACTGATGGCCGAAGCTGAAGCTCCAATACTTTGGCCACCTGATACAAAGAGCCAGCTCATTAGAAAAGACCCTAATGATGGGAAAGATTGAAGGCAGGAGAAGAAGGGGATGACAGACAATGAGATAGTTGAATGGCATCACTGATTGAATGGATATGAATTTGAGCAAGCTCCGTGAGACGATGAATAATAAGGAAGCCTGGCATGCTGTAGTCCATGGGTTCACAGAGTTGGCATGACTGAGTGATTGAACAACAACAACCATCAAGCCCATGGCTACTTCAAGAAGTCATATCCCATGGCCTGAGGTTTGGCATTTTATCCAAATCTACATAAAAAGAGAAGAAACTTGCAATAGCTGGAGCTCAGCATATGGGTCATGAGATTCTTGCCTCTTGGGATTTTATTTTGAGTGCCAGCCAGGTCAGGGGAGGTGGGAGTTGAAGAGATGAAGGTGGTGTGGGTGTGGTGTTCCACAAGGATCTAGCAAAGATAAAAGTGGTAGAACAAGGTCAGAGAGGCAAGAGCCTTCAAAAGTTGGAGATTAAGAAAAATTAAGATGGTATATAAAAGCTTCTGCCCACTGTAATTCTATGAACTACACAGAGTTACAACCTATGAACTACAACCCTATGAACTACAGCCCACCAGGCTCCTCTGTCCACGGAATTCTCCAGGCAAGAATACTGGAGTGGGTCGCTATGCCCATCCAGGGGATCAAACCCACGTCTCCTGCACTGCAGGCAGATTCTTTCCATCTGAGCCTCCTAATCCTACTTATGACTAAGGAAATCACAATGTCTGTAGACTTATGTTATTTTAAAGTCTCCCTTGGTTATTCGAATATTCAGCCAGCACTGAGAACCATTGCTTAAAGCATCTGTCAAAATAAACTTCCTGGAGCAAATTTCATATCATGGTGGCCTAATTTTTTTTTTTCCTTGGAACTAAAAAATAACAAAACTACCTATATGGACATCTTGAGAGTCACTGTGCTTCAAAAGTTTAAGTTATTTCAGAGTAGTATTTCAGAATCTTCTAGTATTTCTGGAAGATACAAACATTTCATGACCTTGACTTCCTATTAGTGAAACAGAAGCAGAAGTTCTTGATGCAAAACAATACAATTTTCCATTAGGTTACATTTAAACAGCAATTTTACAAAGGGTAGGGAGAAACAACAGGTTCCTCAGCTGCACTAAATAGGTTTTATTTGAAAAAGAATAATAAGTTCACTGCCTTGGATTTGGAGGGCACATCCTTCCTCAAAATGAACAATGTCACATTTTATTTTCTCCACATAAATTGTGCTCTAACCATGTGCATCCAGATGAAACCAAAACATAAAGTGATTTCCTGGACTTTTCCTAGATATATATTTCTTGGTACAAACCTCCGTCTTTTACATTTGTACTCAATCTACTATATGCTGGTTTCTATATGGATAAAGAAGAAACTGCTCTGAAAAGAAGTTAACTACTGCATTCAAATGCAGCTTTCTTAGATAGCCTAATATTGGTTGAATGTCTTTGCCCCTCATTCCATTTCTATATATATTTCTTGGTACAAACCTCCGTCTTTTACATTTGTACTCAATCTACTATATGCTGGTTTCTATATGGATAAAGAAGAAACTGCTCTGAAAAGAAGTTAACTACTGCATTCAAATGCAGCTTTCTTAGATAGCCTAATATTGGTTGAATGTCTTTGCCCCTCATTCCATTTCCCCACTCCCAGCTGCCCCTTTGTCGGTTCAGCAATTAGAGTAAAACTTATCACAAGTGATGATGAACCTACCAAGAATAAAATATATAAGGAGTATCTTGAGAGATATAGCATTTAGATATATCCCTTTTGCTATCTG
>SJYC01037836.1:0-12614 GCA_006408675.1 Madoqua kirkii
TTCAAAGCTGACAGGTTTCTCGTAAAAGATGGGCACACTGGATATATTTAGAGGTCCTGTTCCTTGGTAAATACTGGAAGTATTCTGCTTGAGCAATTGTAGAAGTTCTAAAGAAAGCCAGGATCTGAGTTTTAACAAAAAAGTACGAGCTCTTTCAGGAGATAAAAGTCAAGGTCTGAGTTTCACAAGTACAGCGTGACTTGAAGTAATTCCATCTGGAGTCTACAGAGGTGAGGCAAGAAGCCCCAGTGTGACTGTAAAGCGTGCTGCGGAACAGGAAGCATTCCTGGTGGGCGACACCAGGCTGTATCAGGTAGATTTACTGCTTGTGCCTGCCGCCATCCTCCAGCAATGGCAGAACTCCCTCAATCTGCACTAAGATGCATATATGTTTTCGTGTAGCAGCTATAAATACGTGCATCTTCAGAGATAGCGGGTATGTGAGTAAATGTGTGTAGAAATTTCCCCCAAACTGCAGGCGCCTTACTGTTGACTGAATCGTATCCCCTCAAAATTTGTGTGTTCAAACACTAACACTCTGTACCTCAGAATGCAATTCTATTTAGAGATAGGCCTCTAAAGAGGTCATTAAGATAAAATGAGGCCAGACTTCTTACAAGAGGAGGAGAACGGCACACAGCAACAATGACTGAGAGAAGACCTTGTGAACAAGCGGGAGTAGACATCCATCCACAAGCCAAGGAGGAGAACCTCAGAACGAAATCACCCTTGCCAACATCTTGATATTAGACTAGCCTACAGAACTGTGAGAAAATAAATTTCTACTGCTTAAGCCATTCAGTCTGTGATACTGTGAGGGCAGCCCTAGCAAACTAACACAACTGCCAGTTTGTACAAGATAAAAGCTTATACAAAATACATCATATATGGAATGTTGGCTTTTTACAAACGACTGGTTCTTCCTTACATCTTTCCTCCTAAATAGACTGCAGAATGAAAGATAATGTAGTTGAGTGGTTTAGCTATTTTAACTGAATCAGATCAACTCTGCAGCGAATTGGGAGTGTTGTGCAAAAACTAATATTTTAAACAGCCCTAATATGTGACCCAGACAATATCTTTCCTCCTAAGCTCTGACTCTTGAATCTATGAAAACATTTTGGTCACCAACAAGGACGTAAAACTTACCTCCTCCTCCCACAAAGAAATTAGAAGATTTCACAGGAGAGATGAGAGGTGAGGTGGAAACTAATTATTCTGCAAAGAATATATGAAAACTTTCTTTTAGCCTTTCTATTCTCCCTCACATCTTTCTAAAGATTGACAGCTTTGGAAGTCATCTCTATTTTGCTTCCCTAACACCATACATGCTAAAGGTTCACCTGCTCTGGATGCCCCCAGAAAAGTCAAATCCCCAATTCCCTCTTTTCTACTTAGCAGCAAAACTTTCTTCTCTTCCTCTGAAAACCTGGATGCCAGATGATAATACCAAGGCCCTGAGACTCCAAAGTGAATTTATCAGTGCATTTTCTCAAAAAAGCCAATGTTTCATTATAAGAAGTTCTGATACCAGCGGTTGAGATAATAAAATTATTTTCCTGTCTTTACTCATAAAAAAATAAAAAGAAAGCAAATAAAAGAAAGAAAATGTAGCTGAATACAAGATACTCCAATTTCCTTGTGTCAGAGAAGAGGCTTGTGTTTTGTGGGCTAAATAACAAGGACAAGCCTAGAAAATGAAAATAAGCAAAATCGCATAGCTGTGCCTAAGGGTCAGCTAATCCCATTTCCAGAGACAGAAAAAAACACTGAAGTTTTCCTTTTGAATTAACATTAAGTTACATTGCACACACGCACACACACACACTTTATATTTAGAAATGTTTTATCCCTGACTTCTCTGCAGGGGTAAGTGCCTTAATTTCCTGGAAATCATTGTTAAGTGTCTAGACAGGAGAAGTGGAAGCAAAGATAAGAGATCCTGAATTTCAACAGAGGGCCATCAAGCTAAATCCAACTCAGCTGTGCTTTTTCACTTGGCAACAAGTGATAACCCTGATAGCCACATTATCTTCCCTGTTGCCTTTGACTTCTGATAAGAAAGAGGAAAGTGGGAAACAATGATGAGCGTTAATGATAAACACCCCTGGCCATACATTTTCCTTGGTCTTTTACAGTTAACTGAACTTCAGAGGAATCCCAAACCCTACAGATCTGTCTGGTATCTGGAGAGGTTTATGAACATGTGAAGCTACAAATGAACAATACTTCAAAGGGTTTATGACTTGTTTAGTGCCTTAATTTTAAATACATTTAAGTCAATCAAAGTCAATCAAACATGCCTTGCAGAAATTCCTAAAGTCTAAATATACTTTGTGAAAGAAGGTTTTACAGTTTCTTAATCTTTAAGAACTGGGCATGACCTCAGAAGTCAGGATCATCCTATACACATATATTAAATTCACTGTGAGAATATCTGAAATCAGTATAAAAGTTTCTTCTCTTGGAAATATTCAGAGAATACCTTCCCTAAGGACCCAATCTTTGACTGTGTTACATGAATATACAATTTGTCCAATCCAATCCTCATTCAATCATACATTCATCAACCCTTTACTTGGGTGTCTTACTGAATAGAGTAGGGGTTAAGTGAGTGGGTAGTAGAGTAAAAACTAAGTGGAGTTTTTACCTAGACAAAATTTAGAACAAATAACGACTCCACTATCCACCCTAGTTTAGAACTCTGTGAATCATTACTGTTCACTAGCTATGTGAATCTGAGCAAGTTATTTAGCCTCTTCTGCCTCAATTTTCCTATCTGTAAAACAGGGGTACTGACAAGTCTTATCTCTCAGGATTGCTGTGAGGGTTAGAGAGTTATAGTTGCAAGACACTTAGGATAGCATTCGGCATATAGTAATGAATTTTAATTATCACTATTTTAAGTGCAAAATAGCACTCTTTAATCAAAAGAGGAAAAGACAGGTGAAAATAATTTTGTAGGGATGACACCAAAGAAGAGAAATTCACCAACTACTTAATTTAAGAAATAAGAAAACACAGTGGTACATAGTTTATTTCTAGCATTTGTCTAGATATTAATATAATTATAATAAGCTTCAACAGTAACTTGCATGATAGCACTAACTTAGGTAAAACATAGAACAAATAGTGAAACAGTCTGGTTTGAAGGATGGTACTAGTCCAGAGAAAAGAGAGGTTGCTATGGACTGTAGGGGCCAGACAAGATTTCATGGAGGAGGCATGACTTTTCCTGGGCCATGTTGAATAAGCAGGATATGGATGAGCAGATGGAGAAGGAGTTTACTGAGGGAAGAGCATTAAAACCAGAGAAATAGGAACCACGGTGACACGGGCTGCACTGTATTATTTTTCATCAGTCACTCTAGGAAGAAGACTTGCCATCATCCTCATTCTCTGCCTTACAGCCTAAAGGCAGGACTCGGCACAAGGTCCAGGCTGCCTCTGAGTTTCTCCTTTCCAGTAGATCTTATACAACCTACCTCAACTCAACCTGCTTTCAACACTGCTGCCTCCTTGTCTCTACCCTTTCCTAACCATCAGTGTCCATCTCCATTTCAACTATATCCCCATTCTTTGCAGGGTAAATCCAAATTTCTTAGTCCAATACTCAATGCCCTTTACAATCTGACTCTCAATTGCCTTTGGTTGCATCTCCCAGTATGGTATGAACTCCGTGGGTCCATTTAATATGTGGATTTTTTTCAACAGTAAATACTATAGTACTACACAATCTCAGGTTGGTTGAAACTGAGAATGCAGAACTATGGATACAGAGGAACTGGGGATAGAGAGGAAGTGCATATATAGAGGGCCAACTATAAGTGATATGCAGATTTCTGACTACACAGAGATGGTTGTTTCCCCCTAAGCCTAGAGTTTTTCAAGGGCCAGCTATATACTTTGCCCCTTCTTTTTCTCACAGTTCTTCCATCTAGTCTTTCTTTCATGCTTCTGTTAAACTCTAATATGAATTTACCTCCATTCTCTTCCTAACCATCTTATAATTATTATATCTGTGCATAATTTGTGAACTTTCTGGATCTTTGCCAATCTTCTAATTCAGTTAAATTTTTTGCTGACTTTCCAATCTCTTCACTAACTGCCTTAACCACCACATCTTCTCTCTCTCTCACACTCACAGAACACATCTGTTCCATTTACCAAGCAAGCAAATTTGCAGTATTCTTTCAGCTAGAATTTTATATTATTATTTAAATTGGTGTGGTGGGTTAGTCACTAAGTTGTGTCCAACTCTTGGGACCCTATGGACTATAGTCCACCAGGCTCCTCTTTCCATGAGATTTCCCAGGCAAGAATTCTGGAGTGGGTTGCCATTTCCTTCTCCAGGGGATCTTCTTGACGCAGGGATCTTTTCAACCCAGGGGTTGAACTCGGGTCTCCTGCACTGCGGGTGTGGATTCTTTACCAACTGAGACAGCATCACTGACTCAATGGACTCAATGGGCATGAGTCTGAGCAAGCTCCAGGAGACAGTGAAAGACAGGAAAGCCTGACATGCTGCGGTCCAGTTCAGTTCAGTCACTCAGTTGTGTCTGACTCTTTGCAACACCATGGACTCTTTCATCAAGAGGCCCTTTAGTTCTTCTTCACTTTCTGCCATAAAGGTGATGTCATCTGCATATCTGAGGTTATTGATATTTCTGCTGGGAATCTTGATTCCCACTTGTGCTTCATCCAGTCTGGTGCATGATGTACTCTGCAAATAAGTTAAATAAGTAGGGTGACAATATACAGCCTTGACATACTCCTTTCCCAATTTGGAACCAGTTTACTGCAGTCCATGGGGCTCCAAAGAGTTGGACACAATGTAGTTTTACTGAGCAACAACATTTCAGTCAGAGGGAGGTTAGCTAATTTTTAAATTGAGGTCTTAGCTTCCAATCTGGGTAGTAGGTTCCTTCAAATCGCAACTTGTATCTGACTCTTCTTGCAAGCACAGTAGTTGATTAACTACTAGAGATGACAAGAACCTGCAAGGTCAATTTACAAGACTAATTTATTAAACTACACAAATGAGGTCACGAAAACCATAAGGAAAAAGATAAGAGTTCAAGATTGGTAGGTTATAGGTAAGGTTCCCTGGAAAATATGCCATGAGATGCTGAGGGTTTTATTGCTGGTGTTTTGTTTTATTGTTGTTGTTGCTTTTGTTCTGAAACTTGTACTCAGGAAGTTACTACTCTTGGGCTCAACACCCCTGGGACATAAAGATCGAGGGTGAAGGATGACAACTGGGCAGAGGAAAATGTGAGAGGTTGAACTGTGCTGTACCTGGTAAGAGGATCTTTGGTCAAGTTCATGGGGAGCTCTGGACTGGGATGGCCACTGAAGCAAAAGGGCCAAGTCTTGGTACATCCACTTAGACCATTCTTTGAATGTGTACTGGACCCGAGGGAAGGTAATAACTTTGAGCAAGGATGTTCTTGGCAATTCCTGGGGAGGGATGCAGCTGTGAGCTGTCAGGAGCCAACACTCCTTGGCTTGGTCCTAAAGGCAGAACCTGGGGGTTTACCACAGTATTCGCCACTGTGTTGGGTAAGATGATAGCATGAGGTGCTGGCCTTCTCATTTCCACCTCTGTACCTGCCACTCAGCTCTGCCTGGGATTATTCTGTTCTCTGGCTATTATTTCCTACATGCCTGACCTGACTGACTATGTTCATCTGCAGATCAAAAATCGAGTCCTTAATAAGTCCTCTCTTTCTGGCAGTTTTTTCTTCTGCTTATCACAAAGAAACAATCCCAAACTGTTCATTTACTGGCCTGGCAACTAATCAGTGTCCAAATCATCAGCATTCACTTTGGAGTCAATAAGTAACTATTCCATCAGATGTTCTCTAGAATCTCAAGTGAAGGGCCTCTCTAGAGATTGAGCTTTCGCTGGATCTATTCTAGCTGAAACTGATAAGACAGCCTGAAGTTTTAGCCCTTCCCAGAAACAGCAGCTGACCAAACACTTGGAAATATCACAAAGCCAACAAGGAAGTGCTTGTGTGAGAAAAACTGGCTTAGCAAAGGGAAACAAGGAGACAGTCTGCACTAATCTGCTGATCCATGACCACCTTGAAGAGCTGACGGTTTTCACTTGGGTGGCCCTTCCTCCAATCCATCACCCCTGACACTGCCACTTCTCATATTTACATCTTTTGTTATTGATGATAATGATGGTGACGATATGAGAAATTTAACAAATACAGAAAAAAACACAAGAATAATGAAACAAACATTTAGGTATCTGCATCCCAAAATTTACTATTGTTAACTTTTTGCTATATTTTCTTCTCTGTTTTTTTAAATTTAAAAAAAGTTATAGGCCTAATTAAAATTATCTCTTTTGCTACTTTCCATAGTCAAAATCATGATTTTTAATGTGCATCTTTCCAGCTCATTTTAAATAATTTTAAATGCATATGTTAGTATCCAGGAAAGTACAAAACACTGTCATGCATGATTTTCAAGTTGACATAAATGGTATACTATATGGCACTTTGTTCTTCATTAACTCTTTTTGAGCATTTTTCATATCACTTTATACAGGCTCAGTTCATTTTTAACTGCTTATGATAGTTCATCTAAGAATCATGTTACAATTGATTTATTTGTCCTTATACTGATGGACACTGAAGTAGTTTTCAAGGCTCTCCTTTTTGTGCATTTTTGTTCTGACTTTCTTGACAGCTCAAAATGAATGAAAGGTCTTTTTTTTTTTTTTTTTTAATATAATTTCTTGCTGAGATTGACCAGGCCTCCAGAGAAGAATTCCTGCTATATCTTTGTTCTTTGCCCTTCTCCCTCAGTCCTGACAAATACCAGGTGCTGGCTTCAAGAATTCTCATTGTTTTCTGAGTTGGTTCTGCCAACAGTTTTCAATCCTAGCCAGACCTAAGGAACAGATTATAGAAGTGATGACTATAGGCAAAATTAATACATTTCACTGGGCCTCAAAATAAAATTGGAGTTACCTCCAGAAATTTATCCCAAGAAAATAATTCAAAGAAGAACAATCATCTATACACGTGAAGATTTTCATTATAAAACTGTCTTTAAGATTTGTTTACTTATTTTTGGTTGCACTGGGTCTTCATTGCTTTGCACAGGCCTTCTCTAGTCGCAGCGAGTAGGGGCTACTCCTTGCTGGGGTGCGCGGGCTTCTTATTGTGGTGGCCTCTCTTAGTGTGGAGCGGCTTCACTAACTGCAGCACGTGGGCTCAGGAGCGGCAGCATGCTGGCTCAGCAGCTGTGCCGCATGGGCTCCGCTGCCCACGGCTGACACTTAGAATCTTCCTGGATCAGTCATCGAGCTTGTGTCCTGCACTGGAAGGTGGACTCTTACTCACTGTGCCACCAGGGATGTCTTATAAAACTGTCTTTAATAGGAAGATATGAAAAATAATCAAGAGAGTCAACAACGGGTATCCTCATATAAATCACAGCATATTGACTCAATAGAGTATTTATTCATTCTTTTATAATGATGATTCTGAAAACTCCGAATTACATGGCATATGTGAAATTGCTCTATCCAACTCAAAACAGTTGAATATCAGCACTTTCACATGATCCAAACTAAGACTAACAGAGAAGGACAGATGATGGTATAACAGCTAAAAAGTGTATAAGCCCAGGTGGCTCAGTAGGTATGGAATCTGCCTGCAATGCAGGCAGCACAGGAGATGCAGCTTCCATCCCTGTGTCGGGAAGGTCCCCTGGAGGCGGAAATGGCAGCCCACTCCAGTATTCTCGCCCACAGAATCCCATGGGCAGGGGAGCTTGGTAGGCTACAATCCAAAGGGTTGCAGAGAGTCAGACACGACTGAGTGACTAAGCCCACACGCAAACTTCCATCTACAGTATGTGAAGACACACCTGCATTTGGGCAAGAACTTGAAAGAAGCACAATAAATTAAAAATGGTTATACTGAGGAAGGAGAGTGGAAGAGAACAAAAATTTATTAAACTTACATTTGCAGGGCCTTATCTATATTATTAACAAACACACAGGAAGCCTTTATTATTCCCATCTATAGATGGGGAAGAGCTTCCCTGGTAGCTCACCTGGTAAAGAATCCTGTAATCAGAACACCCAGTTCAATTCCTGAGTCACGAAGTTCCCCCAGAGAAGGGATAGGCTACCCACTCCAGTATTTTTGGGCTTCCCTGGTGGCTCAACCAGTAAAGAACCCACCTGCAATGTGGGAGACCTCTGTTCAATCCCAGGGCTGGGAAATCCCCTGGAGGAGGGCATGGCAACCCCCTCCAGTAGTCTGGCCTGGAGAATCCCCAGGGACCAAAGAGCCTGATGGGCTTCAGTCCATGGGGTAGCAAAGAGTGGGACAAAAATGAATGACTAAGCACAGCACAGTGCATAGTGGGGGAATGGTGGCTAAGAGTTATTAAGTAGGTAGTTTAGTGTCAAGCCGACAGTGCCAGAGCTAGAATCCGTATCCAGGCCTCTTCCATTCCAAAGCCTGTGCTCTACCCATGTTCCTCTCTGGATCAAAGAACATCCTTTCTTTATAGTTCTCATATTATTATTTGTATAAGTATAAATTCAAATTAAAAATTCCCAAAGGTTGTGAGGATAAGGAAGACAGGTTAGGAAACATCTCTCCCTGGTCCCAACTGATCTAGAGAGATAGGGCACCTACTAGAATCATTCTTTGATTTTCTAAGCTTGCCCTTAGGGTTCCTGGTATAGAACAGTCGCTGCTGGCAAGAGGGTGACAATCAACAGACAAAGCCACTTGAGTTGGGAATGGGATAAGCCATGTACTGCCTAAGGCCACTTGATCAAAGCTCTTGAACAAAGAGACCTCAAATATTATATAAAGCTGTTGAGAGTAAGCTGAAAACTGTTTGCAGGCATGTGAGTGTTCTCAAGGAGAAGCTTCCAAATTCCAGCCTCAGTCAATTAACAGAGGGATGCAAGGCTGGGAGTCAGGACTCCTGGGTTCCCTAATACAGCTCCTGAGCAGATGTGTACCCCTGGGCAAGTCACCCAGGTGCCCAGTTCTATCATATGCAACATGAAAGGATTTGACTCTTCCAGCACTAAGTGTTTCTCTGGTTCTTTCTTTCTATCCAGAAAGAAGAGTTCCACAGTCCACTACCTGGAGAAATCGTATGTCAGACGTCTGAAGGAAGTGCTTATTCCTCTTACCTTCATTCTTTCAGAAAAGCAGGGACCTTCCACCAACAATTCTGTTCTTCTCTCCACCGACTCCTGTCATCATCACCTCCCTATCTAGCGAGTTTCCAGAAAGGCCATATCCTGGGTCTAGTGCATGGAAATACTCTGCTACAAAGGTGGCATGCAGGTGCCACCAACTCTCACTGTAGCCCACCTGCCAGCAAGCAGGCAGGGCTGAACCTTGTGCTCCTGCTCTCAGGCAGAAAGCATATCAGGTCAGGCTGCAGCTCTGCCTCCAAGGGAAAACCTAGAGACACAGACGTTCTGTCTGCCAGTTATCATCTACAGCCCTCCAGGTAACCGGCTGGCTAAACAGACCCCAGAGTTTAAACTTGGGGTGTGGGAAAAGGAAGGAGCATGATGCCCCATTATAACATCAAGATCAGTCTGTATATTCCAATAGTTTCAGTGGGGTCAAACTAGGGGTTCATAAGCTGATCCTGGAATTTGATCTTCCTCAAGTTCCTTGTATCTGTTTCCCACTGCTTGGGAAAAAAAAAGGTTAATTTGCATCCCAAAACCTCAGATACAGAACCAAAATCTGGAAGAAAAACCAGCCCAGCATCAGGCATAAACTCATCAAACTGTTAGTGTGAAAATGAGAGAATGAAAGGATCAGAAGAGAGATGGGAGGAAAGTGGATGCCAGAACTGAAGCAACATTCTGCAATTAAGCTCTGGGAGAAAGAGAGCTAAATTAAAAATAAGAATGCCAAACTGAACTTCGGGGTCTCAGGAGAGACCGAGATATGGGTCAGTAAACCAAAGACCAGCCAGGGATGTGTTCTGGTTCCCAGAGCATCAGTACACAAGCAAACAGACTTGGGGTGAGAGCTCTAACTGTGTTTATGGGGCTGCGCTGGGAAGTGGGAGAGCAGGATGGACAGGTGCCTATACACCCTAGCGCCTGAAATCAAACGCCACCATCACCAAACTGTAGACAAAGCTAAACCATATACGCCCTTCGGTTTTCAAAGAGCAGAACAGATATCATAATAGCAACAACAGGGTTGTTGGGAGCGTTTAATGAGACAATCCATGTGAATTACTAGCACACCTAGTGCTCTGAAAACATCATGGCCCCCTCCTATCACTAGATGGTAGGTTCCAAGAGGCCAGGAGCCGTAACTGCATTTGCTAATTGGTGGATCCCCAAAGCCTAACACAGTGTCTCAGAGAATATTTACTATTGGTGCTGACACTCTGGTATTGGAGAAGAGACTGGAAGAAACATTAGTACCCTCTTCATCCTCCCCAGATCACTTTCCCCCTCATCTGAAGCAAGCTAAATACATAGCAGAGGGACAGCAATGAATTTCCCTTGCTACTTCAGGAATCATCACTGTACAGGAAAATGGAAGCTAACCCAAACTAACCTAGCTGAAGTCTCGGTCTGACTCTTATTCCCCAAGATAGGGCCAGCAAAGCAGCATACTACACACTGCCCTGATTTGACTGATATGATTTGATTTGATTAACTGTATTCCATTTGATTGATTTTCAAATTCCTTTCTTGTTTTCACTCCAAGTTCCCCAAAATGCAAGGGAGAGAGAACAACCACATGGAGACAAACATTAGGACACAAACTTTAATATTAGAATAAGTGCATTTACTTGATTGAGAGGGGCTGGAGAAGAGGCCTCTTTTGGAATAAAGACTAAAAGAAGAAATGCTTTTTCCAATTTAGATAACTTACTTTTTGAGAAGAAAATTTATCCACTTTCTTATATCCAGACTAAACAGTTGGCGATGAGGGGTTTTGGTTCTGGACTCCTGCCAATTAGAAGGAAAATTTAGTATTATCTGTGGTAGAACAGAGCTAGTACCCTGATTAAATTCCCAGTATCATTTAGGACCTGGATTCTAGGTAGGTGACGTACAAACTCTTTAGTGTTCACACTAATTCACTATCTTATAGCCTCTGAGTTGTCATGATCACACAAAGACTTTGATGGCCAGGACCCAGGTGACCACCTCCAAGCTGGCGTAGCATCAGGAGCATCTTGGATGATTAACAGATGTTCAGTCAAGTTTAAACATTGAGGTTATCTGTCTAGACAGCTAGTCAAACTTCTTCACATGTCCCAAGAGCCCTGCCCTGACTCTCCCTGGCTCCAGCTGTGGGGATGATTGACATTTTGGACCTTTTAGAGACATACACTTTCTAAACATGAGTCTTGAAGTGAGGAAATGGGGAACTGAATGAGGACCATAGGGTCCCACTAGTGAAGGAACTTGTTTCCAACCCCTCAGCCTGTGGCTGAGTACAACCTCGAGCCTCGGTCTGTGGACACTAAGACCAGTGCTGTTCCCACTAAATGACATGAATATTGATAATTATCTTACTTTTTCTTCACACTTAACAAAGTCTGTGAAAATAGAATTTAATAATCCACTTCCGCATCTGCCAGTGGGCATTACAGGCACTTACAGGTTTATACCCTTTAGAAGCACATATTTTTAAAATGTCAACAAACTGTCCAGGAGGCAGTTAGCTTCAAGAATATGAAAATAATAATGCTGGGAAAGACTGAAGGCAAAAGGAGAAGGGGAAAACAGAGGATAAGATGGTTAGATGGCATCATCTGCTCAATGGACATGAATTTGAGCCAACTCCAAGAGATAGTGGAGGACAGAGGAGCCTGGCATGCTGCAGTCCATGGGGTCAGAAAGAGTCAAACACGAATTAGGGGCAGAACAACAACAGTATGAAAATAAATTCTGTATTAGTTAGTGAGGGCTACTGTAACAAAGTATCAAAGACTGTACGGCTTGAACAATACAAGATAGTATCTCATGGTTCTGGAGGCTAGAAGTGGGAGGTATTATCTGGGTAAGGCTGATTTTTTCCGGGGGCGGTGAGGGAAGAATGTTTCGGGCCTCTCTTCTTGTTAGTAGGTGGTTGTCTTCTATGTCTCTTCACACCATCTTCCCACCATGCATGCATGTCTCTGTGTCCAAACGGTCCCATTTTATAAAGCCATCAGTCATACTGGATTAGGAGCCACACTTAGTAAAAGACCCTGTCTCCAAATAAGGTCACATTCTGAGGTACTAGGGGTAAAGACTTCAGTGTAAATTCAAGGGGGAACACAACTGAACCAATAACAAACTCTAAATCAGTGTTTCCCAACTTTTGACCATTTGTAGATGTATCATCACATACCTTTGCTATATTCATATACCATCTATACAATTAACCCCTTAATATTTAAAAATCAACCTGGCTTAGCAAAATAGATTTATTGTAAAAGGTAGCTTGATCTCTTATATAAATAATAAACCAATGTTTCTCTACTATACATTAAAACTATTATTATGACTAAAAGGTCCTCATACCACCCTGCCTGGTGGGCTTCAGTCCATGGGGTCACAAAGAGTTGGACACACACATTCA